>KB672813.1:2567656-2600244 GCA_000349145.1 Anopheles dirus | reverse complement strand
GGAGGGAGAGAAAGAGAGCGACTATCTCCATGTGGCGTTGTCCGAGCAGGAGGAGTTGCTGCACTCAAAACCACATGTACTGATGTTTTTTGGGGTCTTATGAAGAAAAGCAACGTGCGAACGATGAACCGAGGCGGGCAACGAGGCTGGGTGGGGTCGATAGGTATCGGTTTTTCCAATCCCATCTTCCGGAGGAGGAGGTTCGCAGGATTTCGGCTGCTCTGAATTGAAGTTACATTAGAGCGAGTGAGCTTAAATCCGGTGGAAATTAGTTGCAACTTTCCACTACACAGGGGCCACGCTTCAGCCCGGTCGGTTGTTATTGTTAGTGTCGCTCGAAGGCATGTTGCTCATCGCCCGTCTGTACCGCTGTTGCACACAACGAAATGGCTGCCTAAATGCATGACGCTGCTCTGCTTTACATGCTCGTGCAGCAACAGCAAGAATGGCGCTTGCATGGACAGGCGCTCATTGTTTGAAATGTTGTGCGCCGAATTCGAAGAACCACAAGAGCAGCTTTCCACACACACACACACACACACACACACACACACACACACACACACACACACAGGGCCAACGGTGTGCCCGAATCTGCGGTTGTGGCCAATGCAAACTTTGGCAATTTTTGTCCGCCAGCACAATGCGCGCTGCCGGGATGTGTTAATGCAAAGTTTGACAATGCGTCCCGGGTAAGTCGGACGCGATTTCGCTCTCCGAACGAGCGGGTCGTATCCTTCTTAAATTGGTTTTCGCTTCCCTTTTCGGTGAACGGGAACGCGAACGGGGGCCACCGGGGGGCGCCGGCAGTGTCTAATGAGATTTAAATTGTTTCCATATTTAGAGTCGCGAGAGTTGGGTCGGAGCGCGTGTCTTAGGACGCGGGCTTAGCGTAACGGGTGCGAACGGGCTGGCGGCCGGACTGGTATTAAGGTGGGCGCGTTCCGCCATCGCTGTCGCTGGTGAAAAGCGTAAATGGCTACAACCTAATGCGAAGTAATGGGGGGAGTTGATGGCGCGTCAGGGGGCGCCAACCGCGTATCAGCAGTCGGTGTTATGCGGTTATCTGGAATTTGTTCAATTGTCAGGATATGTTTTATCTGTCAATTTCGATTTAGCGCGTTTGATTGATTCTATCGTGAAATTTTGTTACAGCTTTTTTGTTTTATGTTTTTATTTATTTTAGCATAAGTAAACACTACATTCGTAGTGTTTAGTTGTATAATAACTGAGGGTTTTCTGCACTCATTAGAAGTAGTTATTCGCTGAGGTTATTGTTTGGAAGTTCTTATACATACAGAAAAACCTTACAATTTACAAAAAAGTTATTTGAAAAACAAAAATAAATTCCTAAGGCCATCATAGAGAAAAGACGCACAACAAGACAGATTTGCGGACAGCTTAGACGTTTACGAAGATATAAATGTTAGTATTAAATCTAAACAATCCAAACGATGTACTGCAACGATGTACGATCAAAATGAATCATCAAGATTACCATACCATACGATTATGAAAAGTATTTAATAAATGCATAAATTCATGCATATTCATGTATAAATGTAGCTATGTTATTCTGGAGTGTCTCTCTCAAGCAAAGAGTGTCTATCCGGCTATGAATAAATCAGTCTAGTAGGCCGTAATACACCAGACATGACCGCTTAGATCGTGACGACAAAGAAGAAGAAGAAGAAGAAGAAGAATATACATGTAGATACGTCAAGTGAGAGTTTATCTGCTTCCAAAGTTCTGTTTGAACAAGTATCTGAAGTATATCGTAAAATTTTGTCATTAAAACGTCATAGAAAGTATGAAACATATAGAAAAGGATAACAAATTCTCCCACATATCAACGATGCTGCCCATTGCCGACCACTGTTCACAACAAAACAACCCGAGCCCGATCCCCCGGTGGAAGTGGTCTGGCGTGTTTTTGTTAATGCACTCTTAATAGATTTCAAAGTACGCCAAATATCTCGCGCGCCTGTCGACAGTGTTTAGCATATCGGATTAGCCCCGGGGCATCCGTCCGTAGGGTTTACGGGCGTCGGGGGCTACTTCGATTGCCCACCCGTTGCCAGCCAGGCGAACGCCATGGGTGTCACTTACTCCACGGCCTGCTGCGTTCGCATGCGATTCCGAATAGAGGACCATATTTGAAAATTCATCTCGCTCGCCTATAAAGAACAGCAGAAGCAGCAGCAGCAGTGGGTGGAATATTTGGAAAGCATATTTCATTTTGTGCAAAAGCGTACGCGGCCAACACACATTTACTTCGCAAGCTTATGCAAACACACATACACAGGCGCCACGCACCCGCCGCTGTCGGTTCTGTCGGCCTTTGTTGCAGAAATTTACACCCGGCAAAGTTAATAAAACTAATGCAAAATCAACACAAAACGCTCGTCGCGCCCAGCCCAGTACCTTTTACAGTCGGCGGCGAAATTCACCGTTCGCACTTTTCCGCCCGGCGCCGCCTGCTTTGGGGATCCGCTGGAATGGCATGCTTGGACCCATCGGGTGAATATTGTTCAAATTTTAAACAAGCCTTTTTATTGTCCTTCCGACTGGTGGCACAGTGTGTTTCGCGGGTGTTGGATGTGTGCCTAATGCCTACCAACTAACATTTCATACGTTTACGTCGCTGTCGCTGTCTCTCTCTCTATCTCTTTCTGTCTATCTCTACCACACACTCGGTTGCGTACAAAACGAGGAGCATCATGGAACGAGTTTCGGTGGGGGAAAAAATGTGACCAATTCATAATCGAGCCCGGAAAGAGCGCCGTGGCCCGTGAGCCGGCAGAGATAGGAACGCAACATTATCGCACATATCTATTGTGTAAATGTACAGCGCGTTTCATGCGACGGGTACGTACCGCGCCGGAATTAGAACGACTGTTTGCACGAAACAATCTCTCAAACAAACTGTTTTAATTAACTAGTTTAGACAATGCAAACACACCGACGGCAAGCGCGGAACGTGCATCAGTTTCAGCTCAGGTTCCCTGCTTTTGGACGCACCTAGTTGCACCGGGGAACAACGAGTACAGGCTGTTCCATTTTTCCGGCATACGCCATTTTGTGCGTTCGACATCGATAGGTCGAATTAAAACCGTTCAAGCGGCGGTGCAAACCTACCGAAACCTCAACACGGCATCAATTACACGATGAAATTATTACACACAACAATTTACAGCCTTTCGGCCCATTATGGCCGGCTCTCCGGCGTGGAGGATCACTTCATAAACAAGCCTTGCTGCATAAATGTCAACTCGTATCACGCCACCCATACACTGCAACGGTCGGTCGTTCCTGTCACCCGGAGATCTGTGGCGATTGATAAAGCACCGGAAGAAACTCTCCGTACCCAGGCAAGGCCCGGCTACAGAAGGAAAACTAGCTCGACCCGGCTCTTTGGCTGCCGGGAGGACCCGGGGGGAAATGTGTTTCTTCGAGTGCAAAATAAACAACTCCAACTCGAAGCGGGCCACACACATTAGCACATGAGGCATTAATCAAAATAATTATATTTATGGCCAATGTCCTCCCAGGAAGTGTCTCTTTCTCTCTGCGTGTGCTCTGGTGTGCGGTAAAAGTTTGCCCATTTAGGATCATTCGTTCCGTGGGTGGCACAAGAAACTCACCGTACTTAGCAGCATCGTGCCCTCGTCGTCCTTGCGGCACAAAAATCTACCGTCGCCTCGCTACGGTCGACAATAAAACTTCATCAAAAGTGTTTAGATGACGATCGTTCTCGGAGCGAACGGTTCACTTTATCTTTCCCTCTATATGGGCGTATCTAGGTGTGTGTGTGTGTGTGTGTGTGTGTGTGTGTGCGGGTGTGTATGTGGAAAGTTTTCTATCAGTTTTTTGCCCCTCTCCCCCCCCCCCTCCTTCCGTTCCGGTAACAGCTTTACCAGCAGGACAAGATACACTTATCGCTGTTATTTCCATCATTAACACGGTAATCTTGATATTTATGTTGGCCCTGGCCGTTGTCCGTGGCGTCGGCGTGACGAATGTGTACCCCGGTTCGGTATGGGCCTGGCGCTATACATCATCGGAGCACTGTCACCGTGAAGGATGGAGCAGTTATGATTGCCTGCTGGCGGGAGTGGCACTGTATCAATCAATTAGTAAACTTTTGCTCGCCATCGAAGGCAAGAGTCGTTCAGGGGTTGTTACGTTGGTGCTGGTGGTGGCTTTTTATATCTGGGAAGTTATCGTTATTGGAACTGTGGATTGCTGTATGATATGGTATGATATGGTTTTTAGACCTATTGGACCAGTATCCTCAGCCCGTAACCTCAGCTTGACTCTTTTTTGGATTTGAGTGAAGTTTATTGCTATTGAAGTGGACATTCGCATCATTCACATGCAATTTAAAAATAGCTCAATATCATAAGTTGTTTCGATAGTTAAATTATATGGAATAAAAGATCTTTATCAGATCAAACAATCAAACAACAACAAACGACATTTGATTATTATGGACGATAACATTTGTCAAATATTGTTTCTATGTTCTATGTTGTAGCATAGATGTGTGAAAATTTGATTTTCGTTTTCAATCATATAGAAAAAGCATTTACAGTTTTTTTTAAATATTTGTCTTACTGACTCTAGGATGTTTTAAGCTGTTTAAATAAAGCTCTTTATACAGAGCGGCTCATGCCTGGGGGATTTGTTTAATCCTTTTCGTTATCTGTTCTTATCAACTTCCTTTGTGAAATATTTTTAAATCATCACAGTATAATGATCGGCCCTTTAGTTTAACTTTATCCATCACAGACATCATAACGGTTCCATGAAAATAACTTCGCAAAATCCATATGCACATTTATAAAGTTCGTAAATCGTTTTTCACTTGGTAAATGGGTTTAAAAACGACTTTCAATCAATAAGTCATAATTGAAGAGGCTGTATTAGGTTTACAAATACATCAAAAGAACTGTCAAAAGAGTTTTTTTTTATAAATAGCTCAGTTAATACTTTCCAAGATACACTTAAATTAGAATGGAACAAAATCCCGTCAAACAGACCGCTCGGTAGTTGAATTGTTGATGATGCGCCAGATAACATTTTTTGTAAACTCCCCATTTCCGGTGCACTCACGATACCAAACTGTGCCTCGTCATAAGATATTCCTGGTCTATATTTCGTGCGAATGATTCTCACTCTTCCAGCGCAAAATTTCCCACGTATCGATAGTGTCCACCACAAATACTCACAACTCCATTAGCGGTGATGAAAAAGTAATCAAGTGAACCTAACCAAAGCCTCCTTAACAACAACAAAGCATCAACTTCCCACCACCACAGCCACCACGACCACCATTCGGTTGCATTAGCCTCCCCGGCACGCTTTGCGCACAACATCCGGTCAGCGCTAATTCGATCCCGGTAAATATTAACCGTTCTCGGTGGCGCGTCCAGTGGCGTAGTGTGCGCGAGAGTGTTTTTCGGCCGCGATTGTTGTGATGTCACAGCGCGGGCGCTGGAAAATCGCCGCGCCCGGACGGAATCGGCGAACGGCGTACGAACCCATTAAGCTAAAATCGACGCTTTTTGCACGGCAAACGCCCCCCGCTTTTTGGCTCGGTAGAGTCGCTTTTCCGGCGCTGACCGACACCGGGTCGATGCGGGTATAGTGCCAGTCACGTTTGAAATTAGCACAATTATGAAAATTTCACAACCCACCCGGGAGAGACCGCCGGTTGTGCCGGACAGGATTCGATCAACACGGACGGGGCGGGCTATGGCAAAGCAAAACTATTTGGCTATTATTACTGGCCACTCGGTCGGGTCTGTTGCGGCCAATATGCGGGGCATGCCGTGGTTCCGGTGGGAAAATGGGTTTCGTTTTCCGTTGGCCTCGGTTGACGTCTGTGGCCATCCAGTTGATTGTGGGTGTGCTTGAGGGCGCTTCTCGTATTAGCGAACGGAATCATACCGACCCACGGAACACAACTGACCCTGGTCGTGCAGTGGACGAGAAATTAGACTGGTATTTCGTTGTTTTTAATTCGGGAGCATGTGCGAATTTGTGTCGATGCACGTTGGAAACTATTCGGGCGCGATCAATGCAGATTGGTTTTGCATGTGTGGAAGTTAAATTTGTTTTTTTCGTAGGACGCTTTTTAACGAGAGAAAACAAATATCCAGTAAACATCGAAATTGTGATTGGGATGTTATACACATTATGAACTACACAGTTGAACCTAATGATGAAATCTCGCCCTTGAAATAAAGCGAAGCAATACGGTTCGTACGACAGCTATCTCTAGTTGGCTCGATTCCATTTAATAGAGTATATTCATCGTTGAGAATGCACCAATCCTGGCAAATGAAAACCTTTTCGGAGTTTTGTATGGTGATATCCCTTTGCACGCTTTTCAATCAAGGTATACATGATACAAGGTCGCTGTCCTTCCTGATTCTCAAGCCTGAACAGATGATGAAAGAAGCTTGAAATCCTTCAACGAATCGTCACTAAAGTTGCTGCAAATCTTCAACACAACGTGAAGACCATTTCGGGAACAAGCTCTCCCAACGCAACCCATTCCGCTTAGAACGTCCGAACGCTTTGATCCGAACGCCACCGCTCCGTTAGTGGACGGTCCGTTACAGTCCCACCCACCATTCTTCCGAAGAGAGTTCGTTTACCCTTCACATAGCCATTGTCTTCCGGGTGTCGTTCGATAAATTCCCTTCGCTCGGAATCCAAATACGCCACGTCGGGTTGTATGCATAGCTGCGGTTTGTCGCTTCGGTCGGACGGCAGCGGCAGTGGCAACACCAGCAATAACAGCGGCGGCGATTACAGTAACAATAATACGGGAAAAGCTCGGGTCGGCTTCCGTGCGCATCTCCGCTGCGAGGCGCATTCCTCGCACGCTGAGGTGAACGGGTCGACGCAGTGGAGCCGTGCGCACTTGTAATAATAACATTCATCCCGATGAATAGCCTCCCCCTCCTTTCCACTCTCTCTCTCTCTCTCTCTCTCTCTCTCAAGTCATTTTGTGTGAAGTGTGAAGTCAAAGTGCAAATAAGGAATTGCAATATCGTCCCATTACGCCCGCCGCTGCAGCCTCGACCGCCCGAATCGCTAGCGTCGGAGTGCAGCGGCGAAAGCGATGCAAGTGCAATGCATTACCCTTCACCCGGCCGGTGCGGGTAAAAGAGCTGCTAAAAGTGCAGCACCACGTACAGTGGGTAACTGCATAAATGGCATACCAGCCCACTCTCGCTGTCTCGATTGAACAACGGAGAAGCGAATGCAGGAGCGTTCTCATTTAAATACATGTGCGTGCGTATGTGAGTGTATGAGAACTATTTATATGTAATGTTCTCTTGTGTTTCGTTTGTGGCGTCTCGAATCTTTCGCTCACGGATACGGGACGTATGTAACAGGCTGTTAGTGGGCAAAGCAGGATGTCGAAAAGTTCAATTAGTTCTCTTTTTTGCCTTCGACGAGATGAAACAATGAAATACGATTCCAAATAGCTTAATTTTGACTTGGTTCAAACGTGACAAATTGAAAAGCCGTCATGATCTCCGGATGTCAACTTGCTGGCAATTGGTGGTTATTGGAAACGTCAACTAATTTGCTGTCTCGGAAGTTAGTTTTAGTATTTGTACACGGAAAAGGGATGAAAATTGCATATTGAAATCTACGTCAAAAGAGACAGATGATAGACGGCAAGTAAAATTGGCGGAATTATACCGAACATTCCACGAAAGAAGATCTGTTCCGGGATCTGTAGCCTTCAAAGGCAAGCAATCGATGAAAAACGCTTGATGACTAAGGACGACTGATATAACGCTTGACTTTGAGAGTTCAGATCCTTTGCGAAACACAACTTGCATCAAAAAAGGCTTCCCATTGCTGCGGAGCTTATTATCGATTGTACCGCGCATCGAATCGTCAACTCTCGGCAAGTCCCGACTGGTTAAGCGTTGGCAATTGACCAAAACTTGCTCCAGAAGCAGCGGTATGCAAAAGCGGGCGCCGGTGACCAGCGCCGGGCATGGCAAGAATGCACTCACCAGCGCGGCTGCTTCCGCTCCGCCGAGGTCGAACGTTACGGAGCGGCTGGCAAAGAGTGCTAGTACTTTCGAACGTGCCAGTATGCGCTTTTTGCCGGAACCGGATCGACTGGCTCGTTTGCTCGACCCTCGAAACACGATGCAGGCTGCCGAGGACGGTACCGGCGGAGCTGATAGCGTCCCAGTAAAGGTGCAGAGGAAGAAGAGTGTGCCTTTGGCGAAATATTCAAAGCACAAACATAATAGTGATAGAGGAATGAAGTGATAAGGATGCATATTGTCATAACAGTTTATTTCAGCTGCGATAGGGAATGTCCTGGACCGGAGGAAGAAAATGAAATAAGGGAAATGCATTGCACTGGAAGACATTGCCGGCAAGACGGCGGCCAACGGCATCAGCTTTATTTATCAAATACACACACACACACACACACACACACACACACACACACACACACAACGATAGAGACAAACCACACCAGTAGGACATTTTTCATGCTGCACTCCCGTCAGTTTGCTATTCATGATGGCTGCTCTTTTCCCTTCGGCACGAACCTTCCGAAGACCTTTCGAACCGGGGGACGGATCCGGAGCCGCCGGAGAAGCCGCTCATCAGCAGCACTTCAATATTCTATTCTTACCACCTTGGCCACGGGGGAAGGCGAGCCACCGGCGTGTGTCCGCGCGCGCCGGGAGCGCAATGAATGAAGTTTTCGATTTGTGAAATATTTCTTTGAAAATTACTGTGCATATTAGAGACGCCCGAAGATGCTCCTTCTGGGGGAGGGAGGTGCATGATGCATGATGACGATGCATCTCGCTCGGTTGGAAACTAAACGTGTAAAAGTTTATCGAACGTTCCGGGACGAAGCGCTGCGTAAAAGCAACCCCCCCCCCCCTTTTTCCCGGGAAGCAATATAAGTTCTAAACGAGGCGAAATGGCACCGTAGCGTCCATTGAATGGCTTTCCATCTTCCGATGATGGTTCGATAATGGCGCAGCGATCAGTTGGCGGGTGGGTTTTGTGAGCAAAATGGGGAGGATAGTGCTGTTGTGATAGTGGGAAGTTTGATGTACGCTGCTAGGATGCTCTTCTGGATGGTCGCTTCTGATAATGGTGTTGAATAGTTCTTTCTTTTTTATGCAAATAAAATAGCAAAAACGCATGTTTCGAGACGCTGATGAAACTTCTCGCAATGGCTGGAACGAGAAGAAATCGTTCCCAATGATAAAGATATTCATTTCTCTGTCGTTTTTTGCATGATGACTTGAATTTAAAAATAATTTCGCACCTAATTATTTCTTTGAAGCTTCTGATGTTCTTAAATCATTATGTGGCTCCAGCAAAGGATCTCATTATTCTTTGAAATAGAAAATAATACAATATAAAATGTAAGATAACTAGGAAATTCTACATAATAATTTTCAAATTGATATAGAATTTATGAAAATAGAAAAAAAATATATAAAAATACATCAAAATTTGCTCCATACGAATAACAGTGGTTTTTCATACTGTTTTTAACTAAACTTCTTGTTTAAAGGCATTTTTAATGATTTATGAAACAAAACAGTCAATAAACTACAATTACACAATTCAATTGCAACAAAAATGTTGCAACATAGATAAAAATAAAGAATTCAGAAAGAAATATAAAAAAATAAAGTATATAAATAAAATGTAAGATAAATAGGAAAACATTACACAATGATAAAGAGTTTCGGAAAACTTATCAATAATAAATAAAAAATACAATTTGCTTCATACCATTCAAAGTGGTTTTTAATCATGTTTTTCACTGATCTTCTTGATCAAATGCAAGACTGTCGATGAACTAGCATACAATTTAACAAAAGTTAAACAGCTTACCTTAGTACCCTGTTTTTATTACACCTCGTTTGCCCTGTCTCCATTCGTTTGCCTTGCTGTCTATTACAAACGAAAATGTCCTCCCAAAAAGTAAGCTCAGCCCATCAAATTCGCCCGAAACAGCGCCGCCACCGTGATACCATGAAAGATTACGCCCAAAAAAAAAAAAGGCAAACAAAAAACCATCGTCAGCTCGGCATGATGGCGGCAATTTTCTGACCAGCAGCGTGCCGCATCACTTATGAGGCCCCGTGGCTCATCCACGCCCGGTCACCCGAGTCAATATTTACGACCGAGCTATTAACGATAAATTTATCATTGATCATTCACACTTCTGGGCGCTGGGCTGTGGGTGGGTTCGCCTTCCTTACGCCGAACGACGTGCTTGGCACAACATTCGCCGTTTTATTTGACATTTCTGTTGCGAGAAAATTGCCAATAAATGTGTATATTTTAATAACTAATATCGTTACCATAAAACTTATATTTTACTCCAATAAAATATTTATGCCTCTCCCGGCCCAAATGCGGCGCTCGATCATTTTCCTTTTGGGGGCCTTTCCTCTCACGGCGTATCCTGGGAGCGCGTTTCGGTGGTCTCGTTTCAGATTCCGCCCGCAAAATAATCCTCCTTCGGTGAGGCTGCTGCTTTTTTTCGGTTACAGCAAACTATGTCCAGGCACTAGTAATCGTCTCGCTCCGTGTGGGGGGGAAACGAATCGTCTCGCCATTGATATGCATATGAACCGCGGGCTGGCAGGGAGCGCGCTCCGTGATAAATTCCGCGCACGGACGCGTGTACGTTCCGCATTCATAGTGTGTGCTCGGTGCTATTTTCCATTCGCACTCGCCGGCGCTAATGCGCTCGTGAGTGGGATGGTGTTCCCATGGCGCGTCTCCAGCACAGCCGGAAAGCGTTTCCAATCTGCCCTGCTTGCCGGCTCCGTTGCGTTTTTCCCTTTTTCTTTCGTTGCCTCGCCAGTACCAGCCTTAGCCTTCTTTCCCGGGCAACAAAGACGCCGGGCGCATGTAGTTAACTATAAATTTTGCTCGATAATGGGTTTTCCACGAAATGCCGATGAAAGGACAGCGAACCGAGCGTGAGCGAACGTACGGGTGGATGTAAGCGGTGCGTATAGTGGGGTGAGGCCGTTTTTTTTTCGTTTTTCTCCATATTGCTCTCTTATCTCACTCCCACTCCGGCTGCGAAAATGGTAACGATCGCTAGACGGGCGTTCTATTTTTGTGTCCGGGTCGAATCGAATCGAAGAAAAGTCGTTGGCCCGTAGGCTGTTGTTCTTCGGCGCATATGCCGCGTGGAACGGGCCACGTGCTGTTCCATACCATTGGTTGCCGCTATGCTCATAAGCTCCGGAAGAAAGCCAGCCAGATGGGGCGATGTGAACCCTTCCGAAAGGAACAAAGCAGGCTGTGTTGCGAAACGATTTGCCGCCGCCTGCTTTCTTTCTTGCGCGGTTGTGTTTTCACACAACGGCCCGCTGACGTCATGGGACGCAGGATGCCGTTGCGTGGCTGCTCATCTGGACCAGTGGTTGCTGAGATTGGTTGTAGTTAGACGGCCATTCGAAAAGCTGGATTAAAATAGTTCTAAACTGAAAAGCCCTATCGGATTAGGATGTTAGATTTTCGCCAGCGCCGGGAAGCGTTTTATGTACCGAACGCCCCTTTGTCCGATGCACCCACTGGCCGGGCATGGGATGTGGTTTTCTGTAAAGTTTTCTCTTGAATTTTACTTCGTACCGGTTTGGACAAAGTTTGATTGATTCCGGCTTGGTTTGGGGAAGCGGCGGTGACCACCGAGAATCACTTCTTCACCTCTTCGGGCTAGATCGGTCGTAAACCGAGCCCGAGGCCCCCGGGGTGTCGAAAGGTGGAACTTCCAATCGCCAATTCATCCGGGGCATTTGACGACTTCGGGCAAAGTACTGGGCGACGAAACTTCCACGCCACTTCTACGGTAGTTTCCGGCGAGTTAGATCGAAGGTATAATCACACGTTGAACCTCTTAAGATCATCCCCCGGTCGTGGCACCAGCATCTCCAGCTTCGATCGACGAAGCATTCCCCCAGCAGAGACACCTTCGGGTGCGGTCACGGAGCAACTTTCCTGACCGAGAATGCTTTCCCCTGTTTTATGACGCGATGGATGAAGTTTCTGCATCCAGTCACCGATACGTCTTGCCCGGGCGCACGAAACGGAGCGCCTTTATCTGAAGCCGGGCTCCAACTTTCGGTCGTCTACGCCGTGATGAGTTCCACGGGACGGAAACTTTCGCGCGATTTTACACGCTTTCGCATCCGCATCCCGGTGGCGTAAAACAGGTTGTGGTTTCGTTCCTTGTGTGTGTGTATGTGTGTGTGCGCGCGCTTTTTTCTATTTTTTGTCAGTGTAAACTTTAAGCGCGAGAATCCGCCAGGGTAGCAAGATTGAAATTTGTAGGCATCGCCAGACCAGGTCAAGCATGAATAATTGCGCACCGAAAACTATCGATTTGGCACGTCCGGATAACGCCCGCACGCGAAGATA
The DNA here is from genome assembly GCA_000349145.1 of Anopheles dirus. Classification (NCBI taxonomy): domain Eukaryota; kingdom Metazoa; phylum Arthropoda; class Insecta; order Diptera; family Culicidae; genus Anopheles; species Anopheles dirus. The sequence goes on along the minus strand of KB672813.1, from coordinate 2,587,779 downwards.
AATAGCGTTCGTGTGCGGTGTTGATTGGTTGCCACGAACCTGCGAACTCGCTGCTCATTAGCAACCGGGATGGGGGGTTTTGGTTTGAATTATTGTTCGGAGCGTAGAGTGGGCGGTGAAGCAGTTCGGTGGCGTATTATACCATCGTATTTACCCATCCGATTTGCGGCTCAATTGTAGCGCGCTGCTCGGTGCGCACCTCCCGCGAGTGGGCGGAAACCGTGGGAAAGTTCAGACGCAGCGTCACATCAGCCTGGAACAGGATGAAAAGTTTCAGTGCAACTTGTGCTGAATGTTCCCTCTTTTTCAGAACAAGCAAGCCGGGGTGGGGTTCAACCGGAAATGTCTGTCAAGGTACAAATCTTGTTACCTCTTCATCTCTTCCGAGCGGTCTGGATTCTATCTTCATTTGATGCACCCAAAATTGCATTGCTTACCACAGCATGCAGCAGAAGTGGTTTGCGAATACTGTGTTTCGAAATGTATAAGGATTGTTCGTTCTTAAGTACCATCTCGATAAACAGTTCTTATGCACCACATTTACTACAATTTGAGAAGAGTTTAGGGACAAAATAAGGCATGAGATAATGAACCCTCATGACAAGATTCCAGATTTACAACAGTTAAGCTTAACTTCAATCATCCGGCACATTTAGATATCCTAGTTCGGTATATCTGGGACAGAAGTTTTGAAACCATCTGTCCATCTCTATCTGGATCCACCACTCCACCTAGTTCTAGTTCGTTGCACAATAGTGAGGTCATCGTGTAGCTCATAAAGCACGTCATTGTATCGGCCACTGGACATTGACCTTCCAAACATATGATGCCTATAATCCTCCGGATCATATTCCTTTTGAACGCATGCTAAGAGGGCTTCGTCAGATTTTGAAGCAGGTCCCAAAGTACTGTTTTCGGAGCTGACTTTTGACTTGAGATAGGTGAAGTTTTGGACAACTGGTGTGATCACCCATATGTACTTAAGCTATTAGCAATTGGTTGGTACGGCCATCATTAACATCATATTTCGTTCAACTGGAGATCGGGGATTCTGAGGCCTTCTCCATCCTTTAGTAGGCATTCGCCATATATTCCATCTATATCTTTAGGATCACTCTAAAAAAATGAGACAATGATCACATCCTTATTTACCCACACACTAGAGCCTTACTTTTATCACAACCACAACGTTAAATAATTGAGCCGCAGAACTCGAACTACGACCGTGACAAACAGCAAGCCCAGCAAACCGTGGGACATCCGTCGCATATCGCTCGATTCGCAGCAGCAGCACCCTGGCAATCAGTGTCAGTTGCCGGTTTCGGGCATTCTATTAATATGCTCGTTAAAGTGAAATGCTTCAAATGGAATATGTTGCGCGTTGCGTCGTCGTGGCGGCCCGCAATCGGCCACCCGCGGCCGGTGCCCAAACATGCAGTCGCATCAGCCGATATTTATGTACGCTCGCACGCCGGCGACCGAAGTTTGGGCTGTGATTGAAAATATCGCATCCGTCACGCGGCGGAGTGACAGTTTGTGAACCGATCGGGCTGTCAATCGGGCCTATCCGGGGGTACTTCCGTGCGTGTCATCAGCCGTCGACCAATTAGCCCGCCCTTAAGACCGAAGCCCGGCTCGGTTGACTGGGCGATTTTAACGATACCGGTGCCACACGCGCGGCTGTTTGGCACACTTAATTACTTATGCGAGTGCGACAGTGGCTCGGGACTCGGCAATGAGCTGGCGTGCATGTCAGTTCCATTGAGCTGTGTACTTGTTTGAAGCAATTAGGTGCCTTGGAGCTGCTGGCGGTGATATTACGCCGCTAATGCTGCTGTGACAGACTGGGGAAGATTTGTTGTGATGTTATTCCCGGCCGGGGAACTCGTTGGAAAAATGAGACCCAACCCCACGCCAGATCAAATACTCCATCTGACGTATTAATCCAGCTACAATGATGATGTTTCTAGCTTTCCAAAGCAGCCGCTTCTGATTGCATCCTCCACCGGCGGTGAATTTGTACTGACAAGTTGGGGGGGCACTTTTGAATTTTTAATTAAATGCCTTCGGTTGACGCGAGCGCGAGTCGGCCATGTGCATGTGGAAAGCGAGACGCACACAACGTGTGGCGAAAAGTTCGCCACAATCATGTCTGAGGCCGGGGACACGCAGCCAACCGGTGCAACCGGGCCTCGGCGGCACCGGATGGGAAATGAATGTAATATCCCGTAATGTGCGTACGAGATGATTAATGTAGAAAATTTCAAAACGGGATGTTTATCGTGCTGTTAACATGGCTCGTTACGATCCCTTTGCGCTCGCTCGGCACTGCACTGGAGGGAGGGGGTGAGGGGGTGGGGGAGATGTTGGGAGTGTTTAGAGCAGCCGGAGCGCGTTTGCATAAGGTTGAAAAATGTAATGAAAACTTCGGGCCACAGCGTGCTCCAGCCCCGTAGCCCGCAACCTATGAATAATGCAAACGAAACATACCGAAAAGCATGAATCAGCAAACACTCCCCCCCCCACCCCCCAAGTGGTGTGTGGAACAGAATGGAGCGGATTTCGAGCTTTAAATTGGCCTCCCACTTTGTCGCCCCGATCCCGGACCCTCCTCCCGGTGCTCGTTAGGAGTCACATGAATATCATCGAGTTGTTGGAGTTTAATCCGTTTACTGCAAAGTGAGCGGCCCAATTTCACTATCTCACCCCCAACTGGTCGCGTACTCGCGCTTGTGGGTGTGTGGGTGTGTTTGGTGCTGGTTGATTGTTGGTTTTTAGCCTCGCCCCCGGAATGCTGCGCACAGGACGAGATTCAACCCCCTCGTGTCCATAGTACCTGAAGCCACCGGTAAACAAAAGGGGTTTACGATTGAATTCGATCCGTTTGTGTGTGTGTTTGTGTGTGTGTCTGCTCTTCCGCGAAGACCCGGTCTAACGCGGTAGCTACAGAAGGAGCGGTAAAGAATGCGAATTCCGGAAATTCCACTCCGGACTTTTGCGATCGATTTGGTGTGGAGCGGCTGGAAGCAACAGGACCCTCCGGTACCGACCGGATCGCAACTGCGCGCGTGGAGCTGTTGTGCAGCTATTGGCGCGTATGGCTTTTCTTTCGGGTGCGTGTGTGTGTGTGTGTGTGTTGGAAGTGTGTGCCCGGAGGAAAGTATTAGCAGCGACAGCAACAGCTTTGGCTCATCCGCAAATCCTTCTGCATCCTTCTGCTCTCCGTGGTAGTTCGGTCGCCGTAGGCATCGATATGCGGAAGGTTTGGTTTGCGCGTGTGGTTGGCGGATATGTTCGAAGGATAGCGATTTAGGAATGTCTTTACAAAGAAACGGTTGTTGTGCTTCGGTTGGAGGGTAAGAAATTCATGTGCAGGAGCGTGCTGCAACAAGTGGAATGTGTTGTGGTTGGGTTGGCAGAAGAGATGCATGTCGGGGACGTACGGCCAATTGTTTATGAGCAATCGAGTAAGATTGTGGCATCGATGGCAACCTGATGGTGGAGCATGAGTAAAATATAATGCTTCACTACTGTTGGTACATCTCTTTTTTATTGTGAAGCTGTTCATTTTATTGGGTAGTTGTGAATTAGAGTTGTAAACACATACTTAAGACATATCAGTGTTTATTAGTTTTTCCCTTTCTACTCGATGTTCCTTTCGACATGGACGTATAAATGTGATATTTCTAAACTTTCACATATGTCTGTCACTAACAATGGGGTTTCAATACTGTTACATTTTTAAGGTGCAAATGTAATTATAATTTATTAATAAACCGTCTTGCTGCTTGCTTGCCTGCTTGCTTGCGACACGTGTTCTCTATTGTTCGGCCCGATTGACAGATGTCAACTCTCCGCACGGTGTTCCCAGACATGATCACGGTGGTCCGCCAACAAATACATTCTTATGAGCTTCTTATGAACAGCTCGCATAATATCGTTGAGATACACTTAGGAACTATTTGTATAAGACCAAATCTTTATAAAAGCTGATATTTGCTGACAGCTTTTCCCACTTCAACTATCAAATTCGCTGCGTTTTCATGTCTAAGAAACCTTAACGATGATTTGTGAAGGATATTGTAAACAAAAAATATTGTAACACATTTTATTCTACACATTTTATTCTAGGTTTCAGCCGATTGGATTAAGAGAAGCATTTCCTAAGAATCGGACTCTAAGCTAATAAGTGTAGTTTGCAATGCAACTGACATACTGACGAACCTGATCTTGAGAATGCTTCTTTATTGTGAAAATGAATAGCTTACAATAATCATATTTAAGAAGATTGTTCGGATCTATAATTAGAAACTCTTCTTTTACTACTTCCCGGGATTTACTTTCTGGGTTTACTTGACCTAGTGTACATGTTTAAAGAAACGATAGAATGTTGCTGCCGGCTTCGAACGCGAACTTATACTATTTGTTGTCAAGCAAATAACAAATCTAACTAATCATCAAAAACAAACTCAATTTGATTCAAATACATTCTCACGAACACATCCTGTCAGCCTGCGAACGATATGTCTCCTGATGCTCCTAATTATCGTACATGATCTCGCACACTTTTCAACCCAATGTCAAACGGTCGCTTCCATTCCATTCCCCCCATCAAACGACGCTCAGATTGCGTTCTATCACTCGCAATATCAGATAAGCAATTTCAGTTATTTCTGCCATTTTTCCGGCCTCCCCGGCCACGACACATTAAGCCATTTGTCACAATCTGTGCGGCGGCTTCCGGCTGTCAGTTTCGAGCAGACCGAGCGTGTGACCGATGGAAGACGACATTTGGAGCAAATCGACACGGCCACGCAGGCATATGAGATGAGGCTTAACCCGTGCGAACGAATTTCACGCGCACACTAGAACAACGGCATCACCGCCTGCCACCTATCATCATCATCATCATCATCATCATTATCCTCAGCTTGTGCGCAATCATCCCGTTCGCCATGGCGTCTTTCGCTACAATCTGTCAGCCGGGGCCGCAACGCAAAACCGTTCCGTGCACTCGGTTCCGACTCCGTGTGAAGCGCGAAAGAGTCCCGTACGGAAATTTCGGCCCCGGGAGCGCATTAGCATACATTTGAGGCTGACGTTTATGATAGACAGAGATTTCGTATTTCGTCAAACTTTGACAGCACCGCTACCATGTTTCTGACCTGGAAAATGGATGTGCGCCCTCTGTTTTTAACCCGTGCGTTCGTGTTTTTTTTTCTTCTTTGGCCCGGGACGAGCACACCCGCCGAGGTCATCGACAGCAACACGGTGCCGGCAGAAGCAAATACAAAAAAAAAACATCGTACATGGTGCGGTGAAAATGCTCGATGTTTTGCACGCGCGCGCGTCTCTCCTTGACACGGCATCGCGATAAGTTTGGCTTCTTTGGATTCGTCAACGAGGTAAAGAAATTTAAATTGCTTTTCCTAAGATTAAAATCTTTGGCGCACCGGCACCATCCGGCGGCATCCCGCTCGCTCTGAGCGCCACGTCGCCGGGCAGGACAGGCTGGCAGGTTTCGAAGGCACGAAAAATGTGAAAAATCATGCCATGAGTACCGTGGCCATGTATGCGCCGAGGTGCTTAAGCTTGTAGCATCCTGCACCCATACATATTCATGGTTCGTGCGGTGCCGGCAAGATGGCTGGCAGGGACGTAAAGATGGAATTCAAGATGTGCGAGCTCGTTGAGCTCGGTGGACGATCCGTGTACGTTTGCCTAAGCTATCGCCCCGGTTTAACAAGATTCGTTCCGTGCAGTAGCTGCACACGTATAGGACTTGTGGTGTACGCTGTTTGGGAAGGAATGCCATGAGAATTCCACTTGGCGAGCGATGTAATGCAAGCAAACAGATGGGCTAAATTAAGATTGGTTGATTACAGCAAGGCCACAAGTCACCTTTCGCCACAGAAGAGAACGATTTTTATTCGTCACAAAGTCACTACAGTATCCAGATAACTTGAAAAAAAAGGTACAACAGGGGCGAAAGTCTCGAGGCATCTGTCGATGTGTAATTGCCTGTGCCGGATTGAAAATGACACCAATCATGTTTGGAATGCAGCTCTTTAACAAAAACTCACATTACAAAACCATAACACCCTCGTCGCTACAATGCGCCACAACGTATTTGTTGTATAAAGTTGGCTTTTTCACTCCCGTTCAATCGCATCCACAACCACCTCGTACGGCCGGGAACGACTACGGGAACGACTCGTGGGAAGAAAAATTGCATTTCAGAAGCTGGTTTTTTCCCTTCTACAAAAATGCCACCAGAAGTGGCTTCGACATTCGATTCCGGCGTTGAATTACTCCGAGCGTCGAGGATTCCCTGTGTAGCAGCAGTATCAGCATCTCGTCACCTCGTTGCACGCGCGCTGGAGAACGGCAAGGACGATGTTCGACAACCGTCGCACCAGCAGCAACATTTCGCAATGCAATTCTCGACGGTTTTGGGAGAGGGGGGCGCGCTCACCCGGGGAACAAATTGCACCTTTTGATACGATAAGGCGATTGAAATACACTGCTCGAAAGGATACCGGGCTCCTGTGCCGGCTGGTGGAACCCAAACACCACCATTCTTGGATTTTTCGACGGATGGAAAAGGCAGCACGGTAAATACTACCTTATAAAAGTCATGAAAGGATTTATCGAAAGTAAATATTTGCCCGTGCGCTGCAGCTCGCCCCCGGTCCGGAAACCTTTTCTCCCCTCTGGCGTGCAGCCGTCCGTTCGGGAGCCGTGCCGGTTGCAATATATTGATTTGACTTAAACACAAAAAGAAAACACATCAAAAGCTAGGTTTGCACAACTACTGCCGGGCACCGGGGGGGTAGATCAAAGAGTAAGTGTAAGCAAACATGCTCCTGGGGGTGGGAAGCGCCGCGCTGCAGCGAAGGTAAACGCTGCTGGGTGATTGAAATTGATGTATCGGAGCATATTAAGCTTTTGATGGCGGCAGCATCCGTACGTTAAATTGTTTATGATGCACGGGAAGGAAGGCATGTGGATGGGAGTGTACACTTTAGTATTGCCATTCGAACGTGGTGTCAACTGGAACATTTGCCTCCTGGAATTTTGATTGTTGGGAAACGGGTTTCTTATATTTTTACTTAGTTTAATATAGGATTTTTTTTGGCTTCAAAAGATATAGTTAGACTTGGTGTCAACTAACACTTGGAAGTCTACTTCAGGATCTTCTTGACAAAGTGAGCTGGCATTTGCACCTGACGTGCGGTAGCTATTTGAGTTTTTTTTAGCTAGTTTAGTTTGTTATCTCTCTATCTCTCTTTCTCTCTTTATCTCTCTCTTTTTCCTGGTCACACCAAGAAAAATCGTTTTTATTGAAAAAAAGACATCAAGCAAAACCTCTAGCTAACGGAACCTTATCCGAGCCTAATCGGAGCCTTATCGGAGCCTTATCGGAGCCTTGCCAGAACCATATCAGAATCTCTCCGGAGCGTTTTTGGAACTTTATTGGATGCTTATCGGAACTTTATCGACGTCTTATCAGATCCTTCAGAGCCTTAATGGAATACTATCGAGACATTTTATGGTTTTTAATGAAGCTTTTTGTTTGCCTTATCGGAACCTTATCGAAGCCTTATCCGAACCATCAAAGAGCCTTATCGGAACTTTATCGGAAACTTATCGGAATGCTACCAGATCCTTTTTAGAGCCTTGTTAGATTTATAAGTTAATTTGAAATTAGAATTCCTTAAGCCTAAGTGAACTGGATGTATATAAACAAATTGACTGCTAGACTGCTAGAAACTACACGAGAATAAGATGTAGAAACTACTCGAATTTTGTACTAAAAGATTATGACAATAGAAAAAACAGTAGCAAACTGAACCCCAAGCGTGAAGGTTCAATCAGTGAAATTTCTACACCCTTAATGGAGTTCTATCGGAACCTTATCGAGGCCTTATCGAAGTCTTATCCGAGGATCGAAGGAAACATCGAAGGAAACCTTATTGGAACGATATGCGAACCTTATCAGAACCTTATCGGAATCTGCATGATACCAGAGGCGAATCAAGAGGGTCCTCTGTTTGGGAAGAAATAGTTTGGAAAACCCTATTTTTCTTTTTCTGACGGCGCCTCCGAGAAGTAATGTTCTCCGCCTACACAATGTTATCTGAAACGACATTTACATTATCAAATTATAAAACAGTAACAGCTCCCAAAAAACAAATGGTCGAATAATGAAGCGCCCTCACCCGTACAGAAACAAAATTACCGCTTAATGAAGCGACCACTGCGAAACAGCCATTTATACTCCCGCTCGTCATTCCCGCCGTGTTGGTGTGAATTTAATGAAGTAATCTTTACAAAAACAATCAACAAGTCGGTCGGTTCCCCGGTGCGAGGGGACGGAATTTCTTTCGCTTCCCTTTTTTGCGCGTCCGTTCGTCCGTGCGTCCATTTCCATTCGACAGAGCAGCGCGCCAACTCCATCAATCATTGTACCTTGCCGAGCAGAAGAACGTTGCACCTGTCGCACACGGGGCGCGCAGGGTCAAACAAGAAATCCCAAACTGGCCAAAACTTTGCGAATAATCTTTTTTTTTTTTGGTTGTCCCCCGTTCGCTTCCTTCCAGGCGCAACTTGCGCAACTTCCCGCACCACTCGGAAAAGCAGGCGGAAAAAGTTGCACTCAAACTCAATCGACACTCGCTACTTAATTACTTTCGTACTTTTCCCTTGCGCGCGGCTTCGGCTTTCCCGCGAGGCGCGTGACGCTGCCCAGCGCCCAGGAATCCGCCGGCGCCCCGTGCTGGGGCGGAGAACAATCGCGGGCTGCCAAAGGGAACGGAGCAGCACGGAGCAACGGGCGGAAAATACCTTTCGTTGCGAAACGAAAACACAAGCATCAATAAATAATCATCTAAAGTGATAAAAAATGTAATTAACAGCAACTAATTTACTTTCTTGCTCTGCAGCGTTCGGGGTTTTATTTTCTCCCGTCGATGGCGGCTTCCGAGTGGGGGCTTTTTTTTCTGCTTCCATATTTTCCACAGCCCTCGCGCCGAAAACGCAGCGCAACGGGAAGGCCCCCGGCCGGAGGATGAGCGACCCGGGAACGAATGCCCCCCGGGGAGGTGGCCGTGCTGCCCGATTCGAGATGATGGTGTGAATTTCCTCATCTGTGTGTCGTTTTTGCTCCGGCTGCTCAACTCCAAGGAGCCCGACGCGTTCCACGGGCCGGCGATGGACAAGGTCAACTTGTGCGCTGTGTGCTCCTGGTCAGGGAGTTTCACGATGAAGCAGAGAAAATTAATAAAACAATCAAACCAGCTCAGGTGGGGGACACTTTGCAAGGAGCGGTGATTAGCATGCTGCTCCGGTCACGAGTGCAGCAGCATGACAGGCGAAAGGCGATAGAAAAAGAGTGCGAGAATAAGAGAGATGAAAAGCTAGCAAAAACGCTGTCAGATCGGTTAGCCTGCTCAACAAACATAATTTTAAACGGCTCTCCCCGCGCACTGGATGAACACTTGCGAGTTCAAGGCGAAATGCAATCGCCATCGTCATCGCCTTCACGCTTCCGCGAACCGGTTCCCAATCGTTTCCCGGCGAACCGAAAAAAAAGAAAAGAACCAGGTCGAAATCGAGAGAACGAGCGCAAATATTTGTCAGTAATTTCGTTCGAAAGTAAATTTACCTCCGTTTTCTCGCGCGTGTAACCCGGCGCGAACGTTTCATGTGTGCGCTTGGGCTAAGTCTCCTGCCGTGGAAAGGATTCGTGGCTTTTCTTTTGCTATCGGATGCGGCTGTGTGTATGTGTGGGGTGTAATTTCGCGAGAGTGACAGCGTTTTCTCGCCTGTCGCGTGGTTTTGCGGCCACGATGCGATGTAATGGCCACCTTCGTCGGATACAAATGCTGCGAATTTCACGCTGGGAATGTGTTTGATCGGTAATGGATGAAATTGGCAGGTGTTAAGAAAAAATGTTCAATAAATTAAGAGAAGTATTAGAAAAGTTGAATAAAGTAGTAAATTTCATTCATAAAAACTTGGAGAGCTTTTAAATTTGTTGTAACTATAAGAGAATGTAGCTAAAGTTTCACATTATTTAACTTTCTCATGTTTTCAAAGCCATCAACAATCTTGTATCTACTAATAATCTTTCATCAATAAACTGTCCGTAATGTTTATAAAAAAAATCGTGAAAAAATGATTAAATTCGAAGTACTTGCTATCTCCTTAATCGATTGTTAGTTTAGGTCGTTCCTTCTAAAGTAAACAGCAACATCGACCGTTATAGTATTTTTCCGAACCGATCGATCTGGCTTAATATACATAAATCATATAATAACCTAGTTATATATGATCCAAGCCAATTGTATTGCTTGATACCACGACTTTCCTTTAGAAATAATTTTCAAACCCCTCAAAATGTAATCAAAATTTGACTCTAGTTTCCTGCAACGTTCAAAATCTAGCGCTTACTTCATGCACCACCGAAATCGAAAATAAATTGCGTTTTCCAAACTGTGCACCCACGTCTACCCCCTGCCGGGGGGTGGCAGTGTTGTGTATCGCCTACGCAAACTTCCACGAAAACACTGCCAATGCAAAGTATTTATTTGCACAGATTTGCCATTTTATTTTCCACTCGCGCGATCGCTGCGGTCTTGCTGGTGGGTGCGCTGCAGGAAGGGAAGAACTGCATGCGACCCAACACCCCAAATCCCGTGCCGTGCCGTACCGTCGTACCGTGGGACATTAATTGGCTAGGCGTGCAGCGAAAGCCGGCGAGCCGGGCGCGTGTGACGGAATTTGATTAGGCACGCTCACCGGATCTGTAAACGAAACAGCGCAATCCGTCCGGGGCCTGAATGTGAAAGGTTAAATTGATTGACGTAAATTCGATTCCCGGTGGCACCGAGGCGCAATAATCGCGATACAGCGCCCGGGCGTTAACCGGGCTTCGGTGGAGCAGCCCGGTCGCGCGGATGGTGGTGGCTTTTCCAGAAGGGGTTCTTTTTTTTTCTTCCCGGTCCCCGGAGCAGCAGCAGCGCAATCACCCCCTCCCCCTATTTTGCGGTGGGAAACACATTTCTCCGAACGTATTTGCAAACGCCAAACAAGCGTGACCTGCAGGATGTGCAATTTACGTAATAGTATCGGTTAAATTAATTTATATCTGCTTTTTTTTTCTTTGCTTGCGAAACGCAATGTCACCCTGTGCGCTGCTGAGACAACGATTCAAGTGAAAGCGCCTGAAGGTAGGCACCACGCACAGCACAGCATCTTTGTGCGCTCTCGGAAAGGCCTTTCTGCTTGGAAAGCTCGTGCGGAATTTGAATTATGCGTTGCAGTTCATCGTGAAGAGAGGCGCACAGTGTCCGTGGAACAATAGGGCTTATCGTCTATCGAACACCTCGCCAGGCATCTCTGTGTGCGTGTGTATGTATGTGTGTGTGTGCGTGTGTGTGCGTGTGTGTGTGTGTGTGTGTGAACGTGTGTTCGAACTATCCATCTTCCTGCCCAACACGATCGGTATCAAAATAGCAATGATTTTTAAACATACATAATTCGATCACGACTACGGTGAGGATGTGTGTCTCTCGTTCGAGCACATCTACACTGCAAGTGGTTTAACGCAATGGACCCGGGATTCAGGTTGGCCGTACACAGCTCGTCCGGTACGCATACACGCACACAGCCACGAGCACGAGCTTCCCTGCCAGCAGTGAGGGAGGATTCAATTTCATTACATAACCTCAATCAAACGTCAATTTCCAGCAAACTGGCGGTGATGGTGGTGACCTCGAGGTGGGCTCCGAGCGGAGGTGGCTTAGTTGTATTGCAAATCACAAAATGCGATATTTGCTGGGAAAATTAGATTTCTTCGCTTTACTATCAATCAAAGGATGCGATGCGCTGGTGTGGGTGATTAGAGCGAAACGGGGCGGGGTATCAAAGATGTGCACCACAACTCACCCATATCGGTAACACGCAAGCGAGCCTCCGTAGCCTTCCGTATCCGGTGTATGCGAGGAATTTTTCGCCTGCCAAACACAAAGCGAGACTACAGCGAGAGAGCCTTCCGAGTGTGAGCGGGACGGGGGCCCTGTGATCGAGGTATTTCACTATCTTGAAGCCCTCGCCCGTAGCGCGTTCGGCTTCGATAGCGTGTTAAAGAGGATCTTGATAAGAACGTTCTAGCAGCACGAGCAGACGCGTCCGGGGGTCCTTTTGTAATACCCGCCCATCACCCTCCCCCCGTTCCTCCCTCAGTAGACATGAGTGCGGTAGTGTAATCCTTTCGGAAAAATCCTTTTGATGTCGGTGTTTATAAGTTTTATGCTGCTTTTGCTGCAGCACAACAAAAACAGGAGCATTACAGCATCACACACACGCAGGCACACACACACATGGACGTGAAAGATCAAAGTCACTCTTGTGTAACTCTCTCCGGGAGGTGGCGGCGTCGGTGGCGGCCGCCATCTTTAGCAGGCCCGGGCCAAAGGCCCGAAAAGCCATTGTGCCGGTCGTCAGGGCACCGTGTCGTGGCGTGTTTGCGAGTGAAGTTTTGTTGTTTGCTGTCACCGGCAAAACGGTGAGTGTGTATGTGCGTGTGTGTGTGCGCGACGTGCTGTAACGACAGCCATATTTTCACGGGGCCGCTTCCCGGGGCCGCGGAATGTTCGACGCGAGACGCGATCGGGAACCAAAATCGCTTTGATTATGCTTACACCCAGGTTGGCCCATGCGCGAAAATGATCAAATTCCAATATTTGAACGATGTCAAAGAAATTGCGCACACAAAAACCGGGCCGGCTACCACGACCACGCGCGTGTGTTTGTGCTTGGGGCCTCTCCACCTTCACGGCTACCGTTTCGCTTTCTTTTCGCGCTGACAGTTCTCCAAAGTGGAGAAGCACAACACAACAACAACAAAAACGCACACACACTCGCGTTTAAGATTACGCAAAACAAATCATCCCCCGGGGTGGGGGGCGGGGGGTTGGGTGTTTGCAACTTTGGGCGTATCCGCGACCGAGCCTAGCGACGGTTCAGGCGAGATCAATGCCGGTGAAATTATCTCGCTGCGATATATTGTTTGACTTTTTCGCACAGAAAGTAATCTGCATCAGTAGGCCGATGCAGCGAGGAACGCCGGGTTGGGTGAAGACACAGCCTGCTGGTAACGGTACAGGTTGTATTTTTCTATAAATATTCACCATTCGCTGAAGCAATAAGTGGAGAGCAACAGCGAGAGAAAGAGAGAAAAAACTACCCACTTGCTGAAGAAAACAACGTGTTGCGATAACAATAATCTTCAATGTCAACTTGTTTTGTTTGGCGTTTATGTTTATGGAAACAGACACCAGAGAAAAAAAAAACATACACACACATCGCTACTGACCGTGAGCAAATCGAGCGAGCGGGCGAATGCTTATTTACCATTTTCGGGGCCGGCGGGACGGTTAAAAGTCGAACCGTTGTCGCACGCAAATCAAAACTCTCGCTGATCTCATTTGGGCGGGCGGAACGTGGCAGACGATGCGACGTGCATTCGGCAACAGGTTCGGCGGTGACACGTTTGGTTAATAATCGAAATTGCTTCACTTTCGCTGAACAAGCTGAATGGCGCTGAGAAATGGCAAAGGTCGATCGGCCGAAGTTGCTTGTTGGTGCTTTTTAGCTTTTTAAAAATAAACAGCTTGTAGCTATTTGAATGTATGAATGAGGCGAATGTCTTGCATCACATTTATTGCAAGTAGTATCATCGAACGGTTAAAATGTAATCCACAAGAAAAAAAGAACAATAGCATGAATGACATAAATGTTCTTTGCCCATAGAGATATATTGAAAATAATTCGTTGTTATTTGAATACTTTATTCTTTCTTAAGTGCTTGAAATAGCTAACAATAGGTGGTTAATTCATTTTTAAGCTTGTTTCGTTATTGAACTCGACATAAGACAATGCTTCTTGAAGTAAAGACGATTTTTTGATAAAGAAGTTTAATGAAATATCAATTTTCAGGCTCCATGCAGAATTGTTATGCTGCCTTTGCTGAATAATGAATTTCGATCGACTGTCTTCGGAATTCGTAATTATGTATCTAGGGTAATAAGGCCATAAAGCTCTCTACTTTGTATTATCGATATACGCTACACGAAGGATCGAAGGATCATTGTTACATATTTGTCGTTAAGTCAAGTAAAATAGGACCCCATGAGGTATCGATGTATCGAAAAGAACGATATCCCAGAAACCAGAAAGAGATGACTCTCTATACCAAATTTAAAATGAATCAGTGTAAAAATTAGACTACTTCCTATAACCAACTAAACACAGAAGAAAGAAAAGAAGAAAGTTGTCAAAAACAATGGGCTATGACGGTGCATCAAAAACTACAAGTCGTACAAGTCAACCATTCCTGATGTTTGCAGAAAATATTCAACAAATTTATTTGAACCAAAGTCATAAACATACTCAAACCAAACTCAATTATAGCTTCTTATGGATAGCCGAAAAATATGTACAAATTAAAAACAGCATGCTATCCTAAAATATGACCAACTGCACATCAAAGCGGTGCTACCGATGCTAAATCCACGATAAAAACGTCACGCCATTCAACTTTGCAAATAACATCCGAACTCAAATCTACCGATAGAGCAAAAAACCAATACACCTAGTTCCTGATTAAAACTGGAAGCCCGAACCGCTGACCTTCGCACCGGCACCGGCACGACGACAACGACGACAACAACAACGGCTTTGCCTTCCTGTCAACAGCTTAAGTGTGACAGAACACTTAGCGCGACGCTTTGCTACCTTTGCGGCCGAAGACTCTAAAAAAGACGGGCTAATGTCGGCCGGCCGGCCATATTCATGTCCAATTTAGCACGCGCTGCTCCGGGTGGCAGCCCGTTGCCGAACGGTTACTTCCGTTTTGGGGCCCGAACGGAGTCGGGTGTGGAGTATCTTATCGCCTCTAATTAGTGGCGCGGTGAGTCGCCCGGTTGGACATAGCCGGTCAAGCGGAAGTCACATTCGATGGGATGGTGGATCAGCTAACAGGTAGGATTCGTTCCCGCCTCGCTCTTCGGCAGAGAGACGTCCCCCTTACGCGAGCTCGACCTTGATCGTGTCTTACCTCGGTCCGGTGGTTCGCCGGCACGGGCCAACCAAAGCGGAACACTTGATTGACCCGCTGTGAACCGTTGCTTCCTAGCCGAATGCGGGTGGGGAGGTTTACATGTCTCTCTCGTATCGGGTTTTAGCTGTTTGCCAATCGCTGGCCTGGTAGTGGCATGGTTTTTAGCAAGCTTGCAATCAATATCGCGCACACGCGGCGTGAGACGAGGCAATAAAATAATCAGCAATGTGGTTACGGCTCTGCAATGGCAATTGCAGAGAGGTGCACTCGGTCGTCAATGTCAATACACGGGTTACGGGAGCGTAACCGGACCGAGAGATTCCCCGAAGATGGTGAGTACGGTGATCGAATTTGGATTGACATTAAAATAACTTTAGAAGGACTTTTCGAAGACTAAACACTGAGTGTTAAACTGTAGCTTAACGAAAGCCTGAATGCGAAAAGGCGTAATCCGCCCCCGTTTGATAGTCTAGGCTGAAGTCGAAATAAAAATATAATCCACTTCCAGCGTTCCAGAGATTGTGGCAATCGTAGAAAATATTTCCAGAACCTCGATCAATGTACGCTTACTGAAGGCTATCGATGGTGGGTAATGGTGTCCGATCCGATAATCCGATAATCCGATATGGAAACATAAACAACATCCCATGTTTCTAAAACCACGATTAATGTACGTTTACTAAACGATATCGATCGTGGATAAGGTGTTTGGGTGTAGTTCTTCTTTTCCATGGAATTTCTGGATGATATTCACCAAGGGATCTCATCTTGTTCTCATCTTGCACTTTAAGACTTTTCACCTAAATAAATCCCTTAAATGAAGCTCTCGCAAAAAAACCTTTTAAATCAGCTCTTTCTCAACAAAGTTGCACCGAGTCGAGGTCGGTACAACTTTGGACATGAATCATCCAATCAAACAAAACCTGCATTAGCACACGGCACACCAATAACAGCGTGATATCAGAAACCAGTAATTGACTCGGATCACCCGCCGTCACCGAAGCCGTCGCGGCAGTGAAACAGAAATGTCCCAACCTCAAATTGGCCGTTAGTTTTGTATCAGCCGTGAAAATTGCAATTACCGCCCTGCTCGGTGATCAATTCGAGCCGGCCGGGGTTAAGCACGGGGTTGATACAGCGGCTCGTTTTTTCTTCGTCTTCTTTTCTTTCACCCTCCCCATACACTGCTACCAGGAATGTGCCATGCTGCTTTCAACAACAGCGACGACGAAAAAAAACGTCTCTCCACTTTTGCTACACTTTGTGTGCGCTTGGAAAAGCTCGGCTGGAAGTACAAGGTCTTGAACGTTAGGTTCGCTGACTCCAAACACGGGTACCCGTACCCGAAACTCAAACAGCCGCCACTTGAAACTGGAACAATCGTTCGCAACATGTTCATTTTGTTCTCGTTTTTTTCGTTAGCTCTGCGCCTCGTCCAACCCAGCGCAAGTCCGAATTGTTCGCAAATGGTCGAAATTTCACCACCCAATAGTTAATCGAGGTTAAGTTGAGGTCTCCCGTCGTCAGGATCCCGGTTCGTGAGTCACCAGAGCTGAGGCCAGCGATTGAGGGGCGCTCCTGGGGCGTTTAACCTCGAATCGAGGCGCGGAACACGACACACCAACCGCTTTAAACACTCGCGCGGCGGATCGTTACAATAGTGAGGCGAGGAAAAAAGAATGCAACCGGGCGCCCGGTTTCGTCATTCGAATGGCACCGCGTGTGAGTCACCCGAACGGTGTTGCGAATTGTCAGAACCGTTGCATTGCTACGAGTGAGCCGTTGGGAGCAGAGAATTAGTGCTGTGAATTAGAAAGGGCTTTTGCCACGCCACGGTATAATGGCTGCGACAGGGATGGAACTGTCACGCCTGCCCCGGGAGCTGGGTGAAAATCCGGTCCGCTCCTGTCAATGCGTTCCGCTTTCCCATCCGGTTTTGGCGACGTAATAACCTCCAAAGAAACGTTCAATTCCGTTCCAGGGTCAAAGGGCTTCGCGTGGCCCGCGATCCAGTTCCAGCCGGCCGGAGCCACCGCACTACAAGCCGGTTAATTGTGCATCGTGGGTTACCGAGAGCGTGACCCCGGCCGGCCGGCCGGCCGGGGCCAGGAAGCAGTTGTCTCTTTATCGGGAAGTGAACTCTAGTCGCGCGGCCGACCGTGCGCTCGGGCCGGCTCTGGCCCAAGGAAAACCAGCTTTCGCCTTCCCGGTACCGAACCGCTCGTGGCGGCAGCAGCAGGGTGCAGCCGGTGCTGTCAACCTTGCCACACGATGCACGGTCGACTTTCTGCGGCCGTGCTCGCGCGAGAGTAGGAAGCGAACGCGCCGCAAGTCAGGTGAGCACGCCAATCCGCCAATCCGGTCCACCAGAACGAGGCACCGCCGATGCTTCAAGGAAGTCGCCGGATGAATGGTGGCCTCTCGATGAAAGCTAAGAACTGATTGACCCTCCGCTGCCATTGTTCGGCTGCAGGGGTGGCAGGATGTCATCGATCGATTGCTGCACACGGCCTGCCGTACCTTCGTGCCGTGTCGTGGTCGGGGTAGGCATCCCTTTGAAGCCGCGATAAATTCTTGCCAATGAGACCGCGCTATTCGACCGCGCTGAACGGTGTGCGGTTTCGCACAATTTCGCTTCGTTTACGCGCTCCTCGCCCTCAAGTGTGAACAGTGGTTCGTAATTTCATTTACAATATGAAGATAGGCACTCAAAGGAACGATGACAAGTAATGGATGATGGATGGAATGGACACGGCTGCAGACAGCTTATCGGGCAGCTGAATTAATGGGGATTTCCGTTTTTTCAATTGCACACAAGTGAAGCGAACAGAATTAATGCTTAACGATTGAATGATTCGTATAATTAAGAGTCTATTAGTGTGACAAAAGGTGGAATACTGCAAGTAATTCTCGATCGGATCAGATGTTGCTCCATTCTTTCTGCATTTTTTTTTTCAATAAAACGTTGAATAAAGTTATCGTTCAGCTCTTAATGTATGAGAATCATAATTAAATTAAAAAAAAAAAAAAATAATCAAAATAAAGTAGTCAAAAATTCATTTCGCAGCAAGATGAAGCAAACAATATACTTTATTCATCACGAAACGGACGATGGGTTTGAGCAGGCAGTGAACATGTAAGCATTCCGCAACACGATAGCCTAAGAGCCCGTGGAAAGAAGCATAATAGGCCGTTAAATTGGAAATGTGTTACAGGAAAAAGCAGTTACAGCGAAACATTGCATAATAAGCTTACAGCGACGTGAGTTCAAACTATTGAATGGAACTCTTTATCAACACACGTTGTACTCACAGGAGACTTTGAAAAATCGGTGTTTGGAAAGAAAACCGGGAAAATCAAATGAAATTCTAAAGTGTTGCTATTTACAAATATGTTCATACGTTATCTATAGATCTGATTAGAAAGTGTAAATCATAAACATAATTCATACGGAAATGCAAATATTCATTTATGTTCTGATCTAGATTTAAGATTAAATTATTGTTTATTTCTCTTTCATCACAACTCTTGTAACTTATTGAGTTTTTCAAATAATTTTGAATGAAAAATCAGATTTTGTAATGAATATGTTAGCTCTAATGCTTAACAATGTTGACGCTGTTTATTTAGGGAAAAATGCATTTATTTTATGTTTCAACATGTAAGATGCATATTATACTGCTTATGGTATGGTTTCAAACATTAGACTAACACTACGCCATGTAAACATTCTTTTCAAACAGTTATGTAATCGCTACACCCACCGTACGCAAAACGCTCGTTAGAGCCTTCTCGTCGAATTATTCGGTACGTGCGAACGATGCGACTAAACAGGAAACAATGTTGCGCTGGTGCACCAACACTGCACCAGCCGCCGGCCTGACGCTTACCGTACCAGCCCAGGTACCGGTAAGGGCTGAAAAATGTGTTATTCGCTTACAATATTTCAATTACGGCTCGTCTCGGGCGCATGACATTACAATGCCGCCGATATTGAAATTCTCCGTGCATCCCGGCGGTGCATCCGGCGGTGCTGGGATGCGGCTGGTGAAACGCAACAAACATACTGCAAGCCCCCCGGCCCAAGTTCGCCGAATTTTTCCACCGATATTGCATTGAACTCATGTTTTGTCCCGTGTTTCCCGGCCGCGCGTTTTTTTGTTGTTGTTGCGATTAGGGCACACGGTAAACCGTGCCCGCCTAAGCGGTAATACGGTAACCGGTGCCGTGGTGGTTGTGATGGATTCGCTTTTATTTTCGATATGAAAAATATGCTACCAAACCGGTTTCGCACGGGCCGCGCGAGCCCAACCGAATAAGGTGGTTCGCCGCGTGTCACACCATCGCCGCGGTCGCCCCCGCGAAAGTACGCGCCGTTTCGCTCACACCCCAACACACACATGCCCACTTGTGCAATTGATTCGGCTGGCTCACGGTGGGTCGTACCATGGCGCACCGCCACCGATTGCACTATCGGGGATCGGTCGCTACTTGATCTTCGGTCCGGAGCGGAGATCGGCGTTTCCAGCGTACGCCACTGCTGGGAGTGAAGTGAACACACGCCAAAAATAGGCTCCATGCGAGCTGTGGATCGATTTTTTTTCTCTTCACACCACCACCTCAAACGGATTGGGTGCAACAGCCACTCGGGCGCGCGAGATGCACGCGAACAAGCGCTGCAAATCATCATAAAAGTCATCTGCCGGTTGGTAATCGATGCAACACACACACACACAGCACGGGAGATTGTGCCGAGAGAAAGGGTTGCTGGCAGCTGGGGCGAAGAATAATGCACCGGGAAAAAAGGGTATTGCTTCTTATCGATTGCTGCAGCGAGCCTTGGTGAGCATTTGAGACAAACGCAACGCAAACGTGCTGGGTGTTGTGCTGCGGTTCACAGCATTCCACCATAAATGTCGTGAGCCGTTTTGCATCTGCCGACAGAAATGCAAACATATTGCAACATTCTGCATCATGCGTCACATCCTAATGTCTT
>KB672813.1:2537194-2566926 GCA_000349145.1 Anopheles dirus | reverse complement strand
TTAAACCCATCTTACCTTCAGGCTCATCTCTATGCTACTACTTTCTTCAATACTAATTGGATAGAAGTGTTGTCAAAGTGTAATTTGTTTTGACCATATTTATTACAACATTCTTGAACAGCTCATCCAGGTGAAATACTCTCACCCGACGGACCTGTTTCCAACAATAAAATGGCACACATCGATTTGTGGCAGAGTCTATTGGCAGGCCCCCGGAGTAATCCCGGATGGCGAGATCAAATGTCAAACTGCCAACGGGCTGACGATCGGTTCGTTTGAAAAGGTTAGCGAGGGGTGAATTATGATGATCGCTCACTGCTGGGAGTGCTATCGACGATTGTTCGAGCGGAACAAATGCCACGCTCGGGGCGATCATCAGGAAATAGGCAGAATGTTTCTTGCCGGAGCGTTCAACAAAGTCGCTGAAGGCACGTTGCTCGCGGCGGCGAGCGAAAGCAAGAACGCGTAGGACGGGGTCATTAGTCTGGCCTGGAAAATCGCGTGCCGGTGCGTTTCGCTTTGCATAATGTCCTACCGTGCTGCGCGGCACGATCGCGGCTGACGTGCGATTGATGATTTGCAGCGCATTCTGCAGCGCGGCACCTTTTCGGCATTCCAAACAGCGGTTGATCTCGCTGCTGTTCGGGCCCGGTACAGTTCAGCTCGCATTGCGAGTACTGACGGCAAAAAGAGTGAAATGTGGCGAACTGCCAAATCCACGGCGAAAGAAAGTAATATCCACCCGAAAACGGGGGGGAAGAAACGCAGCGAACAACAACGAAATCCCTCACATGCATACGCAATTTGGCCACCAACGGCACGAACTATGCTCCCGCAACGCACCGGTCCGCTGCAAACCCAGCCGGCGCTGAAAGTGAAAAGAGAACCAGTGCACACGGCGCAACGGCACAACAATAATGACGGCACGGGGCCGTGGGCCACGCCACGCCACGCCGAGATCGAATCGGTTCGTGATGGATATCGGTTTCGCGCGAAAAATTCACAATCGGAAGCAATTTATCACATAACGAGCCAAACGAGCTCCACGGACGGGGAAAAAGGACATTTCCACCCACCCACCCACCTTCCGGAATCGCACATCGGAAGCATGAAACGTTTGCGCGCGTATATGTATAAATGCATTTTTTTCCTTGGTTTTGCTCCGACCTCCACCGCCTCCGGTGCCGCCTGTGAGTTATGGTGAGCGAGGAGCAGAATTTCAAGCGTGAAATTATTTCAATTTTCCCACACATTGAATATCAATTCGCGTTGGGTTCGTGTGTTTGTGCGTTTACAGTGTGCCCCACGCGTGAGGCGAGGCAGACATTAGTGTGCAGTAGTGTGTTGAAATTACATAAACTTCGTGTGACGTCCAAGGGATGTTAAGGGATCCGTTATCCGCAATTTAGTGCACAATCACTATGGCGTGTGCGTTTGGTATTTATTAGTTCATGCTGTGGGAAGTGGTTGATGCATTGTTGTCAAAAAAAAAACAGGGACCCGAAAACTCAGTTTAGCTATTCTACTTGCCTAGGAATACATGCAACGCACAAAACGTTTGCTTTCTATTTTTAGTTAATATTTTCATATATTTCCAGTATTATAGAAGAATATCCATATTTAGTATCATATTCCAGATACATTTATCTCGTTTAAAACATAGCTATGTATTACATTTTCAAGGCAAAGGAAGACTTCCAGTGATTTTCTACTGCATCTTAAAACAAAAAGTCATATAATAGATTTTTTTTAAATTATTTTCTAATTATTAAAAAAGTGGTATATTCGAGGATCAAAAACGCATCAAATAAATAAAATAAAAATGTAATTTATTAAATAATAAAGGCATGTTCTAGCTTCCGTGAAAAAAATGTGATTCATTTAAATACAATTTGCTTTGTATATCATCAAGCTGAATTATGCATTTTTGATTCGTTTTTGCTCATGAAATATTCAAAAGACATTCGCAGCGATGGATGCGATTTGCAATTAAGATACATTCGGTAGCATCATAACAATTAAAGTGGAAATATTCAAATGCTTCACTTTCTCTTTCCACGAGGTGACAAAATCATCAGAATCGTTTTTTTGCTGAGTGATAATTTACGAAATGATTCACTTAAACTTTCAAATAGTTTTTGGTTGAATTCGGTTTTATTTCACCATCGTAAATGAAGCCTGTTT
The DNA here is from genome assembly GCA_000349145.1 of Anopheles dirus. Taxonomy (NCBI): domain Eukaryota; kingdom Metazoa; phylum Arthropoda; class Insecta; order Diptera; family Culicidae; genus Anopheles; species Anopheles dirus. Next base: position 2,564,742 of record KB672813.1, on the reverse strand, counting down.
CCATTGGTTGAAACTGTGTCCGGAATTGTTGGACCAATTAATTGAATTTAATCACTTTCAAATATGGAAATAATAGCCTTCTGTATAAATAAAAAAAAAAATCGAACGGATTTGGCAAAATAATGTAGAGTGGAATATTATTATCGATTCAACTCGAAATTATTCAACTAAAATTATTCATTCAACTCGACCCCCAACTGGAAATATAAATTTTCTCAAAACTCCACAAATAACAATATTACTTTAACGGCTCGACGACGAACTCCCCCTGTCATCGAACACTGCACCGGTAAACACGACCCAATATTAAATGTTCTGACCGCTAACGGAGCAGAATTGCACCCGGCATCCCGTTCCATGGGTGCCCACGGGTGGGTGCCGTTGGTCGCAAACCGCAACATTATTATTGAATGATTCATGCACCAGCGTTCCACCATCGCCACTGCCACTGGGCCCGGTGGGTGGCTTGAGGTGAGCGAGAGGAGTAAAATCGTTAAACTACAGCGAGTGGAATGCGATCCTTAATTATGGTTTTCGAACGGTTACCATTCGCAACCGACGGCGGCGCTTCGACCATCCGACCATTCGTCAAAACTAATGAAGAACTGCTCGACGGCTCGTACTTTGTTTGTGACACATTGTGTTAGCACCAAATTTCATGTCGATTTTGGCGCTAGTGTGTGTGTGTGTGTGTGTGTGTGTTGAGTGCGTTTTCAAGTATACAACTGCACAACATGTAATTTAGTTTGCACTGCGCGTACGCCAGCCCCTGCTTCAGGGACACGCATTGCCGGCGTTCGGGGAGCAAAACCGAGTGCAGCCTGTAATTACATGCACTAGCGACAGAATTTGGAGTCCATTTTTCACATTCCATTTGCGGGTCGGTTTCGAGCGTCGCCATTCGCGGCCAATCGTTGCAATTGATCGGTTCGTTGCAGGTGACGCGTGCCCCCGGCAGACGATGAGCTGCAAAGTCAGCACACCGGTTCCGACCAGTGACCGGGTCCCAGGGTAAAGGTCACGGTGAGGTTATGTTGCGAATGCCCACCCCCTGGCCAGTCGCGATCCGACCCGCAAGAGCAAAACTAAGAGCATTATTATGCTGCAATTGCTTTATTTCATTCCGGTAGCGGTGTTGGTGTGTTTGCATAAACATTTGTCCGTTGCCGTATCGTTTTATCATCCCGAGCGAGCTTTGGCTTCACCTGGCGCCGGGTCGGTCCCAAGTGGGGTGGGGTGGGTGTGGGAGAGGGCAACCGACAGCGAAAACAACGGAATAATTTAATTGAATCCGAAATTGGGCAGTCAAGCGAGTGAGTGGGCAATTACACGGCGACCGGTTGAACGATGCCGATGAGGTACGATGCTCGGACGCTCCGGAGGGCCTGGGAGGGGCCGACAGGGGGCCGTGCGGTGTGTGTGTGTGTGTGGATGCTGGGACGTTCGGGGGCTTGCTGCACCGAAATAAGCGCTATCAGGTTCGCCTGGCCGGGAATGATTAGAAGCTTCTAACCGTGCATTATTTACATAGGCATTATCGAGCCTATGACGGTGGTGGTGGGTTTCGTTTCGGTTGAGATGGGCCAGGGAATATGTGTTACTATCATGCTTTCATTAGCAGGATTAATGTAGCCAACCGTGAGACATGATTGGGCAACACACGCGCGCGCACGGCATAATGGTTTGCTTTTATAGGGTGATATTCAATTTAAACGTTAAACGTACAATAATCGCCGAATACATTACTGTGGGATGCATTAGTAATATTGTAATCGTTCGTCATCTTCACAGCCGTTGCAGAAGTGAGTAAACGGCTCGCGAATGCCGCCCGGTGATGGTGATGAAGTTACTTATAAAGACGTTAAAAATCACGAGCCCTCTCGAGTAGAACACACCGAAAGATTGACGCTCGGGCTAATTAATTATGATAAGCACGCCCAGTTTAAGCAAAACACCCTGTCATTTCTATTTGGTTTCATTAGAGGATTTGGCTTTTGATTTTGATATGATTATGATGCCGTAGGTTATTCGATGAAATAAATTCGATGTGCTTAATGAGCACCTTAAAAAATAGCGACAGCTCGTGAATGGTTTCTATGATGACTTGACGATTAATTAATTAATTAAGAATTTTTAATTTTAATAAGCAAATTAGCACTTTTATCATACACTTATCATCTTTCTCAATACTCAACTCTTCTCTTTATATAACTTTTCATTCCTTTCGATAAATTGTATAACCGATTAATCATTAAAAAAGTCTCTGAATTAGTATTGGGTAACAGAGATTCAGATTCATGAATTTAAATGAATCTTTCAACTAAATGAATGTATCTGAATCTTTGAAGCAAAGATTCATGAATCTCATGCATCTCTGAATTTTATCATTTTAAACGATTTTGCTCCGATAAGCCATTTCGTGTATGGTTTTGTTTCTCCACGTTTCGTTAAAAGAATCATTATTCCATAGATTCATGAGATTCATGAATATATAGATATTTATACGCTTCATGAATCATTAGATTCATCATTCATGAATCTGAATCTTGCCGAAAGATTCACAAGACACAACACTATGCTACTCTGAATGGTTTGCATTATACGACCGTCTGGATAAACTATATAAGTTGCCATGATTGTACAAGATACATAAAGTTTTGAACAAATTAACTAAACATAACTGTAATTAAGAACGTGAATATAATATGGTTCCAATATAAATGCACAATTCATTTAATGAAAGAGAGCACACTTCGATTAATAACAGGACTTTGTACTAAACGTGATAGAAAATACTCAAAACGTGGAGAATACCTGTAAGCTTTTCACATTTTCGATGCTCAAAATAAGCGTTTTGCCACAGTTTGAAGATAAAAAAAAAACAGATAGTTCTTACCCAAATTTTGACACCTATTCCTATTGTTTGATATGTTTCTTCAATAAAATGAATTGTTGAGATTGTCTGATGATGCAAGATTCCTGACAAATTCCTGGGGTTTGAATAGACTTACAAGAAGGCATACTGAGAAAGTTGTTTCCTCATAACTTTCCAGCAGCATCGACGAAATTCAGTTCGTCTCAAATTAAAGTAGTTGGAAAAGCTTCTTCGAAACCTAAAGCCCCGAGCCGACAACCGGAACGCGGATCGTCAACAACGTGCTCCAAAATCGAAGCTTCCAAAACGCAGTAAAATAAACCGAACCGAGCAGGTTCGAAGGGAACCGCCTAAACTCCCGGCACCGTGAATGTTTGAAATGAAAACATTACTTTTAATTGCCCGCGCCCAGTGTAACACGCAGCAGGCACCGGGCTTTCACGGTGCCTTCGGAGAATTTCACTCCCACTCCCAGGGTTCCCGGGCAGCGCAGCGCATGCAAGCGGAACGCGCCGAGTGCGTGATTCGTGCAGGGTTGCTTTTACTGCCGACGGCTAAATCGAACGCGGCTACGCGTATGCGGCCGCAGGCACCGGCCCGGGATTGCGGTACTTCACGGCAGAGCCATCCACCCACCAGACGGAAATCGGAACGACGACGACGACGGTTGGGACGATTCCCGATAGACACCGCCGAAAATAACAGCCCCACTCACGCAAGCTCCCGGGGAGGAGGTTTGCATCACGTCACCTTGCTTAATATTCGAGCCCTGTCATGTTCGACCCTCTCTCTCCCTCGTTCTCTCTCTCTCTCCACCTGTAGAACGGCACGAACGGCATCGAACAATGTTCCACTTGTTCGGAGCTTATCCTTTCCCGCGGAAATGGAACGCACCCGGTAAAGTTACAAACGATTATTAGATAAATTGCTTCTCGAACCGTCCCCGTGCGTGTCACCTGGTCCCGGGGCCCATTCGGTCGTCATCGGCGTAGAAGGGGCCGAGGCGAAAATCCAATTACGCGCTTCCACTGTGTCAGCTAACTGTACGGTCTCGTTCCGTTTACGGGCCTGCGTGCATTTCGGGGTCTTTACCCAGCGCTGCATCCGAATGGGCCGGCGCGGAAAATGAGGTCTGTATTCCGATTCCGAGGAGGGAAGTTCCCTTCGGGACACCCGTTCGCGGTTTTGCGTTTGGAGGAGCGACGGACGGACAGGTCTAGAACGTACACACACTCATAAGTCGAAAATTGGACTTTACTTTACCGGTGCAAGCTGGATCCGATTGCGATACATGCAGCCTGCCTGGTGGACCTTCAGCGAAAGGGTGTCCCACAAAACGCAACAAGTGGCAGTGCGCAGACCAGCCCCCTGTCGGCCGTACCTGCCAAGATGGCAAGATCTTCCCGGCCGTCGTTGGCCGTGCCGTCGTTTGACATAAGCTTATTATGGTGAGGTGGTGTTGCAAAGCTTTTCTCCCCCCAAGATCTCAGGGGGTTCCTGGGCCGGTGTTCCGGGCGTGAAGCGAGTTCATGAGTTCGTTATGCAGAAGACTTTACCCAGGCTCAAGGTCTCCCGGGGAAGTTCCAAACTCGAGGCACCACAAAACGGCCGTGCCATCGTTCACCATACAAGAAGACGAGGTGTGTGAAATGAAATGTAAATTTATTCTTGCCACCAGCACCATTCCGGCCGTTGTTGGGCCGGTCGGCATGTTTGAGGTGTGGGTTTTGATATGCACACTCGCACACACACACCACCACTCCCACCACACTGATTTCTTGGGATTTGTGTGGTTTTTCGCCCCCCTCGCCGAAGACGAAGACACCGGCCATATCGAGAACGTTAAGAGCCGATATGCCCCCTGGCCGGCACCCCCTGAGCCACCTGGCCGGCACCCCGAATACCGTGAATACCGGCCGGCCAGACGTGGTTTGGGTCTGGTTTTGTTTCCCTGCTGGAGCTCTCGATGGCTGCGTCTGCGATGGCTGCGTCGCGCCGCTTTCATCTTCGTTTTGATGGGATAAATCTCATGAAACGGGCTGACCTTGATGTGTTCACGATGCAGTCGTGCCCGGTGCGACGGATGATATTTCGACTCCCGTCGAGTGGGGGGGGGGGGCATACTTTTTAGCCCCGGCCCGGCTCGAAACACGCCCGACACAGTGACAGTGTCGACATTCTGGGCCGGGCGGTCCCCGGCACCGCTCAGGAGTGGCTCAGACGTTGGGCGAATTTTTGCGTTGTTTCGTACCAAACGCTCGCCATTCTGCCAGCGTACGTGCAATCTTTCACGGGAAGCACCGCACATGTACTTCACTCACTCGACCACGACGTAAAGTGAGATTTCGTGGGCAAATTGGCAGTCTGTCAGCAGAAAGGGCCAGAAGACCTGGCAAGGCGGGCAATGTTTTGAATGACACACGCTTTGAGAAGTGAAGTGAATATAAATGGTGATTATGATGGCTTTATGGTTCTGCAGTTTTTCTTATTGCAGTTAAGTTGATTTAAAGTATTGAAAATAAAATTAAACGACGGGAGACAAATTACACCCGAGGGAGCAAGTCTCCGGGGATGCGTGACAAAATAATAAACGAGGGAACATTGAAGTTAAACTTACTCAAGCGACTCGATATCGGGCATGGGAATGGTAAGACTATTCCACAGTTCATTCGACAGCTGCTATATGAACCAAGACATTCATAAGACTGTAAAGACATCTGAACCAAGATAGGTAACTCTCAAGTCAGCATAAGAAGAAAAGCAGAAGAAGAAGAAGACGAAAAGAAGAAGAAGAAGAAGACGGAAAAGGCAAAAAAGAAGAAGGATAAGAAGAAGAAAAGAAGAGAGTTCGAGAAATAAGTAATCAAAACAAACAACTTTTAACAATGTAACAATCTTTGGCAACGTTCAGTCTTCTATGACTTACATTCGATTTCAATGAAATGTTATTTAAACATTCACAGTCAAAGTATGCTTTAAGAGACAATAAGCCGTCAAGAAACTAGAATGAACAGAATTCATTCGGCAGCTGTTATCTGAAAGTTAAAGACATATGAATCCAGATAGGTAACCCTCAAGTCAGCATAAGAGGATATTATATAGGAGGAAAAGCAAAAGATGAATAAGAAGAAGGAGAAGACGTAGAAGGCTGAGAAGAAGAAGGATAAGAAGAAGAAGAAGAGAAATGAGAGCTCGAGAAATAAGTAATCTAAACAAATAACTTCAAACAATGTAATTATCTTTGACAACGTTCTGTCTTCTATGACTTACATTCGATTTCGATTAAAACTTATTTGAACATTCATAATGAAAGCAAGTGATAAGAGACAATAAGCCGTTGAGAAAACTAGGATCAACAAAAATACCCCAAAAGATAACCTCCTGACCGATTGGTGACATGCAAACATTCGCTTTTATCATCACATGTAATTTGCCTGATCGGAAGGGTAAACAAACCTTTTCGATCTTAAACAATAGCCAACCGCACACACACACACACACACACACACACACACACACACACACACACACACACACACACACAGACACAATCAAAGTGAATCATTCTCACTCGAACCATACGTTTTCGGCGAAAACGCCCTGCCAAAATCATGCAATAACAAACGCCAGCATCCGGCGGTGCCTTCTCATCCGGAAGCCCATCAAAAGGCTCAACCGCAAACTCAACGGAAGGCCGGAAACGAATCGATTAATTTCTGATGGAAACCACGGCACGCAGGCACGGAGGCCCGAGTTATTAATGGCAACGTTGTGATATTATTAATTTGTCTAGTGCCATTGAAATACCTTCCAGCTCATTGACATTAAAATTGAAATGAATTATGTCGCCCCGGGAGCGGTCGGGCGGTGTGTGTCACACCGACGGAGCCGGTCCGGCGGGCGCCCATCAATCCCGCAACCAATTTCGTGCCGTTTGACCCAATTTTTACGCTCGTTTGCACCGGCGCAGCGTCACCCGGCAGCAACGCGCTAGGCCATATGGGCCGGGGCGATGCGGCGATGCATAATAAGCGCTGCATTTGTGAAATGGATTGTGTTTAGCATGTGTTTTGTTTTGTGTTGCGCTTTTTTTTACTGCTGCTTCTTTTGCCTCACCTATGGCGGCGGCACGGATCATCGGCGCTGGGAGCCGCTGGCGGTGAGCTACATGTTAATCGATTCGCCTGTAGCATTATGTTGCCAAAAACCCACCAACCCCAAAACGTAACGTGCTGCCGTAACGGAGAACCCGGCCACCCGGCCACCCGGCCGATCGATCCACCGCAGAAGCGTGTTGTGCAAATAGCGGCGCAAACACACCGAAAAAAGAGGCTCTACCCAGCACCCCCCTAGAAACGCCACTGCAGCTGTGTGTGTGTGTATGTGTGCAGAAAAAGTGCATCGAATGCAAGTGGTTAATTATTTGTATGGACGCTCGTTTGCGTACGTACGTTTCGCGAATTTAGTTTGCGAACGGCCGGGAAATTTGCGGATGAGTTTCTGCCGCCCACGCTTTGCTGCTCTCGTTCGTGTTTGATTATCTGTTTGATTATTTCGCACCCCGGTCGCACCCGCAACAACAGGTGGCGGTGGAGATGAAAAACTCTCATGGAAAAGCCCGGACTCTTTCGGTTCGGTTTTGTGGGACGATTCATTCTCCGCGGGGGAGGCAGTCCCGCTGCATTGTTACGGCTTTCGGGTGTTATTTGTTGTCGATGAGTTTTTTTTACACCTCACCCTCACCCTCCTCCCCCCCACCGGACCACCCGGGCAGTTGCAGTTGCATATCGCACATCACGAACGCCCCTCTGCCGATTCGTAATGTGTTGTGTTTTAATTTTTGTTACCGATGTTTCGGTCCGCTCTTTATTTTTTATCATCACAGGGATGACCAATCATTTAACCATTTAATCGGGTCATATCGGGAGCTTACGTCATGGAGCAGCGTTTACATCATTATGCTGATTAACATTACATTCTGCGAGTCATTTTAATCCTCTGCACTGCGCGTAAGCTTTCGTTGATTGTTTTTTTTTTCAATGGAATAAAACTAGTGTGTTTATTTCTTGTATAATATTTTTCATTTTTTTGTCAAACTTATTGTTTTTACAAAATTTTATTTAAAAAAAAGATCGATTTCAAATATTATCATATATCTACACTTTAATGCAATAGTTTGTTTCGAAACTAAAGTGAGAAACTAACGAAAAAATCACTTTATTTGTCATGAAGCGTACAATGAAAGATCTAGAACTATCAAATTTATTGATTTTTTTTAATGTTAAACAATGTTCCTTGTTATTACTTAAAGTATTGTATGCAGATTTCCTCTTTTTTGTTTTATCTCGTTAGTAAATGTTTTTTTTTATTTAAAAAAAAACATTCAAGAAGAGCAGACATGTCACCCAATGGTTGGCTATTTTCTGAGCTATGAAAAGCTTTGTTGTTATATTTACTTAATTTTATCATTTTTTCCAACCAATATATTTCAGAAAATGATTCAGCTCTTTCCATGTTACTTAATATATTGCTGCTGTAGTGATGTTTATTCTTTGAAAACCACAATATGCTAAAAAATATTCCATGAATCAAGATCTCAATATTGGAAAAATGACCAAGACGACGTTTTCAGAAAACTATTTATTATGAAAATTTTCCATAACTTTCCATAACTCCATAAGCTTAAGAAATTATATAGACATCATTATATAAAATATAATTATAAAGAATTATTATATAGATTATAATATTATTATTATACAGAATTATATAGAAGAGTTGAAGGAAAATCGACTTTAATTCATCGCGAATTCTTTTGTATACCTTCCAATCTAATGTTTCCAGTATGTGAAAAAGATGATCGAATAGAGCATGGACTAAAATATGCGGTTCGTTAGTGTATCTCCCACACGCGTACCATCAATAAAGCGTATCATAACACGCATAATATGATTTAGCATTTGCGTCTGTCTCCATTGCACAACTTCGACAGCTTTAAAATGTGATCAAAGCAGCCCATCTCTTCACAGTAACCATCATCGTTACTCGCAGGTTGCCTATCCCTGCTTCACATCGTACGCACTCGTAGAACAAATCTCATTTGCCAAGGATCGTTGAATAATGCGATTACTTCACCGTAAAATGAATGGCTTTTTCGTTTTGCCCTTCGGTCTCCCGGTAGGGTCGATTTTTACATCGAAAATTACCACACCGTTCGCGGGACCGCGGGCTGGTGGAAAGCCCGGAAGCTTATTTGCTCTTAATTACGATGATCGGCCAATAATTGAGCATCGCGCATCGTCACAACGGAATGTGCGTGGCGCTGGCAAATGGAAAACGAAAACAGAAAAGCATCCGAGCCACTTTGTTACCGGTCGGATACCGAAAAGGCAGGATTAAGGTGGGTAAATATGTTTTTCACCTCCCGAAGCGAAACACCCGCCGGCCGGTGGCGTTGGTGCTTTTATTTACTTTCCCACCCAGCGCAAGGCTCATTGTTGAGCTCATTTGTGCAAATGTTTTAAATGACATACGCACGTGGCCCATAGTGCCATTACATACTGTACGCTTACGGGGTTCGGAGGACATTTATTGAACCCGAAATCAGCGCGCTTGTTCCGCCCGCAGACCACCCGAGCCCTTTGTGTCACACATGTGCCGGGTGCAACGGGGCAACGGGTCAGACAAGGTGAACAATAATGGGATAATTTCCGGAACCTTCTTCGCCAACTCCCAAATGAACCGCAAAACGCAAAAACCTATCGGGTTGCCCGGCTGTTGCCGTCTGTCTCTCGTTGTCCGTTGATGAATGATTGATTGGATTCATCGTTTTGCTCCATTTCCGCTCCCAGGACGATGGCCGCCGGGCCGTTTGATCTCTTCCTGTCCCGCCCGGCCTTCCTTTGCCACTCCGCAAATCGGCTTCTTATGTCGCGCATCCTTCATCACATACGCTGGGCCACCCGTTCGATTGCCCGGGAGCCAGGCGCGGGTCCCTTCGGTCCACATGAAAAATGACACACGGAGACTTCATTTCCTTGATGGTTCGTTTCATTCCGTTTGTTCCGTGAAGGCCGGCCCTTTGACCACCCTTTTACGGCCGGTCCCAAAGTGGGCAATCCATGCTAATTTTTTATTTCCCACCACCTCGCCACCACCGTGTGTCCTTTTGTTGCGGATTTTTTCGCTTCTTCGACCGCATTAGAGTTGCCTTCGGGTGGGCGGGTACCACACGGACGCCACACCTCCTGGCGCACTCATACATCACGTCGTCAATGACGACGGTTCCGGTCGCAGCCCTTTTCCGCCCCGGCACAATGCTAATCAAGGTGACTTCCGGTCAACAGTCGAGATCCTCGTTTCTTCCTGCCGCCCCAGAGCGGACGGTCGTTACCGGGGATGTATCGTGGACGTATCGTTCGGGAACGGGGAAGAAAATGTCACGGTGGATTCGGATTCGGCACACACTGCATGATGGATTCCTGGGGGTGTGCTGAACTTGAGGCCCGGGTGAGACTCGTTGGCAGAAGTTACAACACTTCCGCTGGGAGTTGACGCTACGTATGTTTCTTTCATGTCGAAGTTACGGGGATTTTTTCGTACGTGTCATCAGCCTTTCGCAGGAATAGGTTGCTTTGTGCTCTCATTGTTCGGAGGGAATCTTTTTTTCTGTCGTTTTGATTGTTGTATGTTTGAGGGCGAGCACGACGATGATTCAACTAAGTTATTTTGGGTTTCAATAGGTAATTACATACGACGTGTAATGTGCGTTTGCTTTCCAGGTTTGGCATTAATCATAGTGCATATAACATTTATGATCAACTTTTTCATGAAATCGATCAATTTATTTCATTTGCTTCGTTCCCTTCAAGATCAACAGTTTCAATCATAAAATTTAAACAACTGTACAAGATTCCAGATTATGTTACAAGATTCATTATTGTAAGCAAGGTGCTTCACTAATTAATAATGTGATTGATCGATCGAATCCTTGAAAACAATGAGTCCTTGCTTGATGATGAGAACGATAATGAAAATGAACTTCCACCTCTTACTTCTTAATAAACAGATTGCGATACCAGCTTGAGCTCTCACAAAATGAGGTTGTAAAATATACCTTTCATCTCTGATGCACCACGTAGTGTGTCATAAATTTGAAATAGAGAGAAAGAAGAAAGAAGAGCCTAAATCTTTCATCAGGTTATCATTTGAAGGGTCGAATTTCGAAGTCAAAGGTTCGCAAAGCAAACATTTCAAAATTTCTAGAACCTTCATAAACCACAGCAATTCTCTTCCAACTATCTTCTTCTCTTCCAACACTTCTCTTCCAACACTGTCATCAAATAAAAAGCTATTCCTTTCAAACGTTCTTTTACCTCTGTAATCGTAAAAAGCGGTAAAAAACGGTCGATTTGGTGAATTTGACGAATGAATTATAGGTTTGTAGGGTTGCCTCAGATTTTAGAGAAATAAATTAAATTTTGCTTGAATTTCATAGTGAGGAAATTTCATATAGCGCCTCTAATCACTCAAATAATGATCATCATCCGCGAAGATAAACTAACCTCTCTTTTTTCAATGCTGATTTGCTTTTGGTTAAAGAAATATTGATGGATTAAAAAAACCTTATTCCTATGTTGTATCACAATACAAATAGAAGAAAAAAGAACTCATCCTTGGTTTCCCATTTAAGTTTCTGCAGCAACGAGGTGAGCTGTACCATTAGCAAAGTTAAGCGTGTTGGAAGAGATCACGAAGGAACAGACAAAAAGAAACCCACACAAACAAACTTTCCGCTCGATTCCCATACAACGCCTAATCGTGCACATGGTGCGAATTCCGGTGCTACTTCCACTCCCGGGCGCGTCGAAATTCAAGTGCACAGTGCCGATACGTTCGCAGCCACACCAAATGCACCGACTCGCGTTCGCCTAACCGGGCAGGCGGTTAGGAATTGATGGAAAAAGTTTTTCTTTCCCGCGGACACAAATAAAATGCTGTGTGTGTGTGTGTGGGGGCGCTTCCGTTCGTCTTCACCTTCGGGCGTGCACGTTGCACCCGGGTGGAATCGGTGAATTTCTATCAGTGTCACCGCGTGACAGATGAACCCGGCGAAGGAACGCGCCAACCAATAGTAAACCGATACAACTTCGAAACACGCAAAGTGCGCACGAACGCGAGGCGGAAAACAACAACAAAAAAAGTAATCAGTGTTCCATCCTGCGATCCTTAGTTGCACTTATCGGTTTGGCGGGGTGAAGCAGAGTCCGCGAAGAGCGCTCGTTCGGGGAAAACTATCGACAATCCTTCCGATGTCGTTCGTTCGCCGTGTCCTCCGTGGACGCCAATATGTTTCGCACGAAACCGTGCATCGTGCGATCATTGACAGTTTCGGATTCTGTTTTATTTTAACTTGGCTCCACGAGCCGCTGCAGGCGGGAGTTGCCTTTCCCTTAACGAGCGACGACCAGTGAAGGCGCTCGCCCTGCGTGACGATGACGGCAAGGATGCGACGCGATTTTCCGGCTCCGGAAGGCGCCACGTCCGGAAGAGAGGAAGGTTTTGCATCGCACACTGCACCTTTTGCGTTCAGTTTTCACCCATGCGTTTTTTTTACCCGCAGCGTCTGTGCAGCTGTCAAGTGAAGATTTTCCAGCTTATTTCAGTTGATTTGGAATCGCGTTCAGACCGCACCTGCACAGCGCATTCCTGTCTCTCTCTCTCTCTCTCTCTCTCTCGCATTGGTTGCTCGTGAGCTGCGTGATTTTCAGTACGGTGCAGTACGCCAGAGAGAAACATTCCTGGAATAGTCCGATCCTGCCGGAATGGGAAGTGTAAGTGGCAGTAACTCGCTGGCAGGTGAATATCCAGAACTGCGGTAACATCCGCACGGACCGGTGTGGCGAACCGGCTTGGCAGCTGAAGATGCGAGCTTGTCGTCGAACGGCAGAACGAAAGCGCAGTGGTTCCGGCATAGCGCCGGTGAGCCCTGGTCGATGCAGTTGATTGGTACGGTTCCGACTGTGGCAGACGGTGCGTTTTCCGTCGTTTTCAGACTTTCTGACAGCAATTAGATGGGAGCGATCAAACATTTATCCGGTGTAAATTTCCGATCGTCTGGCGCGGTAATCTTCCGGCTACGGCCAGTTGACATCCGTTTAGTGATATGATTGAGCATCGGTTTGTCAAAATATTATGGAGAGCCGTATATGATGCAACCACATTTAGTAATATCAACACTTATACTGGTATGAACATGGTGTATCCATAGTTAATATGAAGAACAATTCAAAAGTGGATTAAAATAGCACAAAAGCATTTTCAATGTCTAAGAAGGAGTTATCGTATTTGTATTGATGTACAACATGAGATTACGTAGCCCTCACTGCACTCTATACTAGTACGGACTGGATCGTCAGGTGTCATTCTTCTGACATGATCAGCCTTCAAGAACCTGAAAAGCATTTTAAGTCCAACTACGCATTTTCCTCTAAATAACGTCTTTGTTATATTGAAACGGATTCAAAATATCTGAGATAAAGATAATTATCAACTATATTATCATATTCGTTTCGTAATAATTGACTATCCCTTGGAATCTGATATTCTTTCTAACTGATCAGTGCGACATCCAGTTCTTCTATTTGATGTAGAGGAAAGATTGGAACATCAAAATGACATCAGGTTCAGACGTTGTTAATTGTGATTCAAGTTATTCTATATCAAGATTGTGATACCAGGAACTAGTTAGAATAAACTAAGCCTGCCCTATAAAGAGTTTTTTCTTTATATATCAATTTGTAAACTATAGCTCGTCCTTATCTGGAGGTTTATGCTTTTGATACTGAGTTTGGATCAATCTGCTTACAAATTTCTATTATGGCCTCATTATTTAAAGATCACAAATATACAATCAATCGCCAAAAGACGCTTCTGTCTGAAGAAGCGCGCGTAAACACAATCATTCCCCTCATTTCGCTGCTACCGGTGCTTTTGCGTTACCCTTTCCAGCTGACATTGAATTACGACACCGAGCACGAGCGCGCCCGAAGAAAAGCGTTGCATCGAAATGTCACCCCGTCATCTAACCGGGTGCGGTGTGCGGGTGACGCGCAAACATTACAACATTACAATCCAACCCCCCCCCCCACACTTGCTTCTCCCCACCCTCCACCCTTTGTCACCACCATTTTTATGAACTTTCACCTAATCACACCGACGTCCGAAGCCACCGTCCGCGATGATCGGTTGCATTACGAGACGAAGTAAACACGTTACTGTCACGCCGGTTAGATAACTGCGGAACACATCGGCCGGGGACCGGGAGACGCAGCCGTTTCGAAAACCCTTCCCCAGCTGGGCTGTTGGCCCTGGTCTGTTGGCGATTCCATTTGACACGTTGCCACACGGTGTGTGATGTGAAGAAAGGTATCACACGCTCGGGACGCTCCAATCTCATCCCAGTTCCAGCGATAGAATGAATGTGTGTGTGTGTGTGTGTGTGTGTGTGTGTTTGAAAGAAGAAAAAAAGTCCCAAAGAAGAATAACTGCAGATTGGAAGCCATCGTGCGTTAAGATTCAACCCCGTGACGGTCTTTCGGCGGCAGGGAATTCGATTATTGGAAAACGACCCGCGACGACGAAGGTGGCATCATCGTTAATGATGATGAATACCGTTAATGCTCTGTTTGCCAAGCGCCGAACAAAGCGACACCGTTTTTACATCGCGCCACACTTGCCGAACGTTTCGCGCGGCTTTAAATGGGCCGCCTTACAACAACGACACCGAACGTCGACCCATAACAATCCGGTGCCGGTCGTGAACGCGTGCGGCTCGTTCCGATATCGACGGAGGTGGTACGTGCGGCCGAAAGCATTGGGTGGCGAATATTTATCATATCAATAATCGTTACCGGTATTGTTTACATTTTTCCCGTGCCCATTACACGGTGGGTTTCCCGCTCGTTTCCCGCGCATCTTCTCGTGCCCATCTCCGCCGTTCGCGCGGTTGGCCAGCGTCGTCCTGATGATGATGCTGGCTGGCTCTCGTCCCGCCCGCGCGAAATAAGAATCCGAAGCGGGGTGGCAACGGCACGGGGCACGGGCGATAAAATTTATTCATTTAATTTTTACGATTATAACACCCGCGGCCGATCGTGGGTTGAATAATGGACAGCATGGGCGCACAGCATGCTTTCAGCGCGCGCTTCGAGTTTCACGGGTCGCTCGGATCCGTTTCCTTTCGGGCCGGTACGGATTTGTTTGACACTTTGCCTGTGATGCAATTTGTAATGGCGATCCATTTATCAATTGGCGTGAACATGGCCGGGACGGGCGGGCGTTTGATGTGGCACCAGGGCGACCAGGAAGTTTCGACGGTTTCCAATAGAGCGGGCCTCGCGTATCTGATTGGAACACTGGCGAGAGTGGAGTGAGTTGGAGTTCACTATTGCTTATGCTATTTAGTTTAGTGTATTCAGTTGGATAGTGTATTCCAGTTGAAGCGATCTTGACTTTCTTTACGCTTTCCCTGTGGTTTTGAAATTTGATTCGGTTCATATTTTCTTATTCTCGTTGTGATATTTTCCATTTTTTTGCTTATTTTTTCCCATTAAGGAACTTTAATATCTTAATTTATCTATTTAGTCCTCTTTTTCAAGCCTTTCCAACATTTGACATAAATTAGAAAAATAACAATAAACATTCTTTACATTTATTTGTGTTTTTATTCAAAACCTTATGAGTATTAAAATTTATTATTTCTTTTAATTCACATGTTCCGCAAAGAATCGGGTGGAATTATTATTCTGTTTCTAAAATTCTGGTAGCGGAACAGAAACATCTTTTCGTTATATCACTAAAAACCTGTCCTTTATGCTATTCCTGTTTCGAACAGGCTTACAAACTATTCGCCATCAATGACGACATCTTCACCTCGGTTCGCACCCATTCTTCCTACCTTTGCATCCTTCGACGGTTAATGCTTATAACACGATCCCGATCCTTAGCATCGATCGAAACCCGTACTCTCGTACCTTGCCCGGAAGGCAGCCGTACGAAGCGCCTATCAACTCGCAGCCGGTCCACATCGCGCAGATCGCGCGAAAAGTTAACTAGTTTGGCCTTCTCCCCCTGTTATGCGCTCTCATGAAGCAGGCTGGAAACAGCGGGGAGGACGGTGTGACATCTTCAAGGTGAATGTGTGTGTGTGTGTGTCTGTTCTAGACCGGTGGGCTCCGAGATCCGGGACAGGAATTTCGTAAGCCCGACGGCGGCGGCGCTGGATGAATTTGCAATGAGTTATGGAGCAGACGGGCGCATCTTTAGCCACGTGCCGTCCCATTCACTCTGCCGAGGTTGGTTCTTGAGCGGGCTGCATGCGGTGCGCTTCGAGCCGAGCGATTTAATCCTGTGTGATGCTCGGATGCTACGAAACAGATTGCTCGCTAGAGTGGCAGAATCGATTAATTGCGCGTGTATTGCGTTATGAGTGTACGCCATGCAACCACACCGTGCTAGCCTTCATGCAAGAACTCCCACAAACAGCTCACAACGCCAAAACCTCAACATGGATTAATCGAGAGAAACAACCACCAGGCTGCGTCTCGTAAATCTTTAAATCTCCACTTTTTCACAAACAAATCAATTTATGAAGCGCACAAAGAACCGCACGCTCATGTGTGGCTTATAATTTCTCCATTTACACCCGCCTCCAAAACCGCTCCAGGAGCTCCAAACGACGATATGATTGCGGTATACTGGCGAAACGTGCATCGGTCCTTCGGATGGAAGCAAATTACTACGAATTCCAACACACACACACATGTACCGCACCGGAGCGTTATTTGATATCGGCTTACCGAAGGAAGGATCCACCTCACTGAGAGACCAACCCAAACGCAACCCTTCCTATCGGATCAATCACAATTGAATTGCAGCCGAGCTCCAAATGCTCATTTCGACTCGACTCTCCAACACTAGCCAATTGGGATTTTATTGAAGTTTTGTGGTGAGGATAATGGAAAACGCTGCGAACGGTAGACGGGGAGAGTCCAGACAGCCTCGGCAGAGCTCAGATCCAAACATCGGACCGGACCGGATACCGTAGCGCTTGTTGCTGCTGCTGCCACTGCCGCCCTAGTCGCAGAGGATGCCTTCCACCTTCCAGCGTCCATCGCCCCGAGGGGCAGTGTTAGAATATGGTCATGAATGTGAATATGTTGTGTACATGATTCAATTTGGCTCCGGCGCCCTTTCCGGAGGCTGCTTACTTTACAAGAATCACTAATGAAGTGTAAGGAAGCACCGAGCGAGTGGGAAGGCGAACGTCTCCGGAGCAGCACATCCGGTGGAAGAAAATTGAGGGACCATCATTTATTTACACCTTATCGAGGGTGTATGTGGGTGCGGGTGTTGTTGGTGTGTGTGTGTGTGCTTGAATTCTGATGCCCGACATGTCTGCCGCTGTGGAAGCTGCGGCCTGTGGAAACACGCCAGCGTCTACTGCGTCAATTTTCCGACCGGATCTAGTTTGGAAGCAGAGTCCGTCCCCGGTCGATAATCCGAGAGCTAATACAAACCAGCTTCGGTCGGTCGGGTCGGTAGGGTCGGTCAAGCGCACGGAACATACTTTTCCGATGGGCAAAAGCAAATTGATTTAATGTTGCTGAAATATTGGTGCTGGTCGAAAATCGGACGGCGGACGACTCCCGCCGTACGGAGAATACAAATGAGGTGAAGTTTCGGTTGCTGCCTCGGTGAGTGAGTATGTGTTGGAGATGCAGAAACGAATGCAACGTTGACGTCTTACATCATGCTTAGTGGCCGAAGTGATTTATCAGGTGCCGCGCCCGTATGTGTGTGTGTGTGGTAGATTAGGTTGGATGTACATTTAGGGAGATTTGTAATCTTTTACTGATTCGTTTCGATTGCCGCCCGTACTCGGCGCGGCTGTTGCATCTGGGCGCTGGAGGGCGTATAAACGACATCGAATGCGGACAGTACGGTTCATTGGCTATGCGGAGGAGGCGGGCCGAGACCGGTGAATGGAGAAGGACCTACCAAATCCCTTCCGTCATCAAACCACCGTCAACGACCAGCGGCGGCCGGAATATCTCGACACGCGGAAATAGTTAGTCCCACTGGCTTGGCTCCCCTCTAGGCTTCTTTTTTATCCACTCTGCTCGCTCGCTCGTACTCGGTTTGTTTGTTTGTGCGACTCATAATGCCATTCCTGTCAGTCTCCTTTCCCTTCCCCACCCCCACCGCGAAAGGGATCGGAATTGGTTTTTATCGTAACGGCGGTTCGCTAACAAATAAAACCGAACGCAAATAGGAAGCGAACGCGAATGCGCGCCGCGTTCTCCGCGCAGCACTCCCTTTCGACCGGTAAACCGAGCATCGGAGTGGGGGGGGGGGGGGGGGGGGGGATCGTTTGGGCCACGCCATTCCAATGCTCTACACCTGTCTGTCACATGTGTGTTTAACCTCTAACAAATTGTTTTCCGCAATCGCACGGGCACGGTCTAGTTATGTGTGTTCGCGTTTTATTTCTTGTCTTGCTTTCTCCCGGTGGCGGCCTTTCCTGTGGCTGACCGTTATTATTTACTAGCCACCGTTCGCGACCCGAGAAGGCACCGGGAGGGCGGGATCGTGGCGTCCCTTTTGATGTTGCACTTGTGTTTTTCTTTTTTGGACACGCTGCCGGGGTGGAGCGAGTCAGTAGTCCATCATGCGCTCGACTGCACCGTTTGAAGATGGGGCCGCTTCGTGTGTTCTAACGCGTGGACCTGCACCTGACCTGACCGGAACGTCGGTGTGGTTTTGATAGTTTTTCGATCAAAGCGGCGTGGGGCACACGTAATGGCTGACGGAAATTGAGTGAAGGCCATTAGGGGGTATGCTGTATGGACAAGGCTGAATTGCTGGTTCTGGGTTGTTTGGCTCGGTGGGGGAGATTATGGAAATGTGACTTGCGGAATCAAATTTCAAAAAGGGCAATAGGTCGAGAAGTTGATCTCTACGATTGTTCATGTGTGTATGTGAGGAAATTTGTCAATCTAGGAAATGAAAATCCAGCTGAGGTCCTCTTATCAATAAAGAGAAAATGTAAACCTAAAACAACTACAAGTGTCGGAGAAACATCAAAGTCTCCAATATTCAATATTCAATATTCAATACTTGGAACCAAAGGATGATTTTGAATTATCAATCTTCTCACAATCCCTCGAAGGATTAGCTGGTATTTCCAACAATACTCTATTTGGCTAAGCGCACATATCACCGTCTCACCACTGTCAAAGAACCAGCTTGACGGCAGAACCGAACCCGACCACTTCTTAATAGCATTCTCTCGCCTTCCGTGCATATCTTCAGCACCACCACTGCCCGGTGTGCATATCTGAATGGTTGTAAATTAATTTATTCCTGCAAAACCATCCCGCCGGTGCCCGATGCCCGTTTTGCTCGGGAGTGGATTCCGGAATGCAGTAGCTCCGGCACACAAACACCGCACACACAAACACCTTCCGCAAAGGCCTTCCTGCGGGCGAATACCGACGAAGGACTTCCCGTGACCCTGGGCCGGCTGCAGGCCACGCTATTCAGGCGCGGCGCAAATTATGCCACACACATATAAGGTCACGGTGGAAGTAGAAGCGTCCAGACCCCTGGGCCGGGGCAAACAACAGCACGGCAAACAGGTATCGCCTCCGTGCCAGAAACCGGCTGTGAATTGGTGTGACTACCCAGGAAGATATCGCGGGGCCCACTTTTAGCGTGCACGTCGCGTCGCTGCTGTTGATGTTGTCGCACCGACACCATCGCTCGACTAGACGTCGATAGCCAGGTGGGCCTAGCCAGTCTAGCACGGCAGCCGGTCCCCGATCCGATATCGATCGAGGATGTCTTAACCGCGGGTCAAAGTAGATCGCCAATCTACGCCAAACGGCATTGTTGTGCTGCTAGTCGGCACGCACACCGACGTGGAAGACCACTTCTCGCTGCAGTGGTGGTAGTAGCAGCAGCAGTCGGTGTTTGCCGGTTCTACCGTGCGTAACGCGGCCAACCCGCAAACCCGCGTGATACGGAAATCACTTATGCTAATAAGTTTTAATGGTTGCGCTAGCAGCAGCGCCACCGTTGCCAACCGTTCGTGCGTGTCGTGTTTGGTGTAGCCGCCGGTGCCTACCGAAATCGCAAACACCCGCGGGGCCCGTACCCGAGCGCGTCTAGCTTATCCGAGGTGCACCATCTACTGGCCGGGTTGTCGTTCCCGTGCTCCGAAATCATCCCACCACAGCGATGCATCCGGCGTACCTGGCTAATGGATCAAATTTCGGCGCTTGAGTCCAAACAAGAAAACTCCAGGAACAACAGCAAAAACAGCCGTCACACCTTACTCATCTACGGCCCGAAAAAAGTGGCTCAATTTGTCGAAACAGGAGTTCCGTGGGGAAACACGGTGCTGGGGAAACCCGCAGCCCAAGATTAACGTTCGACAACCGACCGACCGACCGTTCGTTCGTTCGTTCGGTCGGGCTGATGATTGATGAGTGCTCTGTCCATCTCCAAAATCCCGCAACTGTCAGCCGTCGCTCGCCAGCGGGCATGATTTGTGTTGTTTTGTGGGACGCAGTTTGAAACGTGCGACTGTCACCGATCGACCGTGAAGGGTTTGAAGTTAGCAGTTCACCTCCGGGGCTCTGTTTCTGTGGCAAAAGCCGCACGACACAACGGAGCGCAGAGCGCTATTACGCTTCGTAGAGCTGTGGCACGGTGTGGCACGCTAAAATGCTCCGACTTCTATCAAAATTGTTCTTGCGGGTGTGTTAGGTAGGGTTAGCGATGGCTCGATACTGGCTTTGGTTTAGCGATGGACTTATTCAACGATATCATTATGATCAAGTCATTGAAATTCTTCATAATATATCTTCGTTTTAAGATTGTGAACAGTATTCGCAAAACTTAGTACATAGTTCTTTTGAAAATAATCCATTAAAACAATGGGTAGCATTGTAGAAAAAGTATTGTAGGAACCCCCTGTAAGAAACTTAATGAAGATAAGTATCATTATTCAAGAAAAAAACATAAATTAAGTCATTCAATAAAACAAGGTAGCAAAATCCAATGAAGCTAGTAGAAGAACATTCAATTGGACCTGATTTGTAGATCATATGTAGGAAATGAGTAATAACAGTGATATCTTACAGGAAGATATTGATAGCTAGCTTTAAGCAAAAGCGCTGATCAAGTAATGATATTTCAAAAGAATTCAAAGCAACAAAGAACTCAAAGGAACGACATAATTTATAACTTAAAGATTTTATTAGAATCTGTTCGATACATAACCATTCAGCGACATATGATTAAGATGTTGAATTAAAAGCAGTTGAATTGCATGAAGAAACCTTATCACATCAATTATTTGGTTATTTGAAGTGCATGTACTGGCATTACATGTTTCTACATCAAATAAAAGGTAGTAAAGGTTGAACAAAATTCTTCGAAACCACAAAATTAATGTTACCAATGATGCGGAAGCTTTCGCATTCCAACTGTTTCGCGAAAAATGGTTATATGTTAGGTGTTTGTATTACATTGATTAGCATTAGATGACCTCAGAGAACATTTGTTTTAACATCTCGTACCTATTTGTATATGATTTGGAGAGTTGTAATAAAAAATATCAATAAATAATCCACAACGAGCTGTAAGAACGCTGGAGGCGAAATGCGTTGACAGCAAAACAGAAGCTGCCTGAAAGTACGCGGGCTGAACGCGCTGACAGTGTTGCATCTCCAACCTAAACACCCATCCACTAGCCAGCTGGCCATCACAACCGCTCGGAGCGACAGCCATCACCGAGGTGGCTCTAGGTGAGCTGATCCGTAAAAGGGGGCTTCGCGGGCTAAAAAAGAAAAACAACAAACAGTCCAGCCTGGTCTCAATCCGCGATGAAGACATCCGATCGACGAAATAGCTTTGCCCTACTGAGTCCTTCCTGTCCGCTGCCGGTCCGCTCACCCGGCCAGGCTCACGCGCCTCGCCGTCAGGGCAGGGCGTGTAAAATTATTAACCACGACGCCGCCCGTACTACGTCACTGCGGCCCAGTGACGGGAGCCAGCCCGACCCCAACCGGAGACCGGGTCCGTCACACGAACCGGACGTCGCTCGGAGTCTTGCTCGGTGCACGGGGCAGTGCGGGCGGGCGGGCGCTCGGACCGGTTCGTCGCTCAGTTGACCGAGATTGTGGTTGCGTTTTGTGTCGTAATGTCTTCCGCGCTCGGCGAACGATGGGGTACAGGCCACTTCTCGCTGCAACGGCGCGTTGACGCGCGGGCACGGGCACGGGCACGGTGAAAAGTGAAGAGAAAGACAAACTGGTACAACTGGGCTTTGGCTCGGAGCGGCGAAAGCCGATCTCCCGGGCGCCCGGGATGGGAAGGCCTGGGCCCCGCAACGGGCATTGGTGCCGCTTCGTCGGAACTGACCTTGCTTGGAGCACCGCCGGCGGTGGTGCTCTCGATTTCAAACTACCCGAACCCTCGATTTCAAGATTACCCAGCCCGAGTGCTCTTGTTTCTGTGTGTTTTTTTTTCCGAGCGTGTGTGTGCTGCTGGTCGAGCTTTGTGCCGCTGTGCCTTTTTCCCACTCTTTACCCTAGCCTTTGCTGTGCGTGTGAGTGTGCATCGGGTGCACGGGGGGCTTCACGGGGCTTTGACATGAACTTGGACGGTGGATCCGGCAGACCAGCCGACATCTAAACTGCGCCGGGACCTTTCCAACGCAGCGACGCAGCGAACCGGGATAAAATTACATGCGAATGTGCGAGCGGCAGCTACCGAGAACACGTCAATTTATTCTGGCCTGGTAGCATGCTTCCGAAGCTTTGCTGTTTGCTTCTCGGAACCGCCCAGCCATTGGAAAGCCTTTTCGCATGAACCACTGGACGTTATGAATAATTAATTCACGGCACAAAATGCTTGCCTCTGCAAGCCTTCGCCATTCTATTTTCGTCGGTTGATGTGTGGATTTTCCGTATTCACCGGATGCAGTTCTGCAAAAGTCTCCTGCTAACACGAATTTAAATCTGCGCCGTAATGCAATGCCACCCTCGGTCGCAGATTTTTATTTCGCTTCTCGGAATGCGAAGTGTAATTATTGCATAAGCGTGCGAGGCTTCGCCCTACCGCTCGACGCTCGGCGAAGCCCGAAAAACCCCCCTCACACACACACACACACACACAAACGGGCAAGAAAATCAATAAAAGACAAGCCATTTATCTGGAAGTTCGATGGAAAGTGGTAAAATTTACATTTCTCGTAGCTCGCGCCAACCGTTCGCGATGGCTGATGCCATTTCGATGCAAGGGAGCACGGGCTGCACGGGCCGTCGTACGCCGTTGTACGTCGCAAAACGAGGAATGAGGAACCGCTGTGCCGAAGGGTTCGCGGGACCGGCCAACGGTAAATCTGGCCCAACCACACCACACCACCAACCCCCAGTACGAAGCGCGGCACGGCACAACGAGGCTAATTGGTGTTAGTTTGTAATCAATTAATGGTGCTTATGGTACCGCATGCGACCCGATACGCACTGGACAAAGAGAGCGAGCGAGAGAGAAAGAGAGACCCACACAGGGAAGCGTGCAGTGACGGATTTAGCCACGAATCCCCGACAATCCCATGGTAGCCATTTATTGTTTTGCATTAGGCTCCGCGCCGGTGGTGATCGCTGTCACAGGGCCCGTGCCTCATGCACACGTCGCGTGATAAATAATCAACTGCACTTTTCTCCTGCCGCAACGCTTCGCACGAACAGAGGGATGACGTCGTGCTATGACGTCCTGTGTGCCGTCAGACCAGCAACCACACATGAGGAAAAAGGCAGCGGCCCACTGGCAACGGTCGCGCGGTAAATGGTTCCTGTATGGCTGATTAAAAGGGTGGCGGGTGTAATCGAAATAGCTCACACTAGGTTCTAAATCTCTTCATTACTTCGATTTGTCACGGTGTGAAAGTTTTTTTTCATACCACACCGCAGCGTGTTACTGATGTATGTAATTTAATCATCAACATGCGCATTCACGCATACTCGCGATAAGTGCTCTGGAGCACGTTGGTGTCAGTTGCAGTCATAAGCTAATCAGTGCGACACTTCAAGAAAATGGAATCATGCTGATTCGTGATTACGCATAATTTGAGGGGAATGCATCGTTGGGTGCAAATTTTACTTTAATCCAATGTGTAGAAATAGAATAATTATAACATAAACAGGATAACTAAAAATGTATCTCATTGCCCACGTTTTTTACGCAATATTACTCACAATTCGATTCCGGAAGCTTCATTAGTTGGAATTTAATAGTTTGAGTTTTGCTGTTTCGTGAGATTGATCCTTTTTTCACCAACATATTTTAAATATTTAGCCCTAAATGGGGAATATGGAAAGTAATATTTTCTAAAGATTCTGCCTCACGAGTGCTTCTACAGCCTCCAAAACTGTTAATTTTGGAAGCTTAATTGACATAATATTTGATATAAGAAACACTTTCACATAGGAATTCAACAAAATACGATCGAAATCGAATGCGCGCTCAAACATTAGATGAGTGATTACAGGAATGCTTCTTGATTTCAAGAATTCAGAGCATTTTCCAACTGTTTTGTGAACTATTATCAAATAGAAATATATAATACAACACTTAAAAATATACACTGCAATCATAAGTATGATTTCATATCACATCCCGTCTTGGCAACAGTTCGTCTCTCCATGCTGAGATCGACTGTTGATTGCTTTAGTTTTGCTTCATTCTCTTTATGTTATGTCCAAATTAATGTGTAATCATGTACAAATATTGCTCAAATGAGCAATTGATAAACTGAAACGAGCTATGATGAAGAAAGGTTTCGTTTCCATTCAATTAAGAAACCTCTGTCTGGCTATGGGCGGTTTCGTTCTGTGTTCATTGTCTCTAAAAATTCACCATAGCCAAACGGCAGCCAATAAAATGATTCAATTTAGCTAACGAAACATGAAAACGGCGTGTTGTAAAAACTGAAATTAGCGAAAAATGTGGCGATTTAATAACGTGCCACTCCTTTCAATTACTTTGTTTAGCTGACGGACAGGTGAAAGCAGGGCAGAAACAAACACCAATTTCTAGCTCCCCATGTTTTGCGCGTGCAAAGAAAACGGCAAAGTTTGCAAACCCAATATGTGTCTTATTTTGGCAGCGAGCGATATCGCAAAACTGATTGACACCTTTCGAAGATGACGTAAAGGCGCAACAGCCACACGGCCACAGACGTGCGTCGTACGAGCCGTTCGGTTTCGGTGCGCCGATTGGCGTTCTCCTTTCGCGCCCGTACGCTGCACTTTAAACACTCGGCGTACGTTCTGTTTGCGCTTCGATGGCTATCGATTCCAAATTCTTTCCCAATGATGCACCGACTTCTCAGGCCGCGTAACGCAGAGACGCGCGCCCGCGTGCGCTCCGTGCGTACGTTCACCCACTTCGCGTACCGGGTGCGCTACGGTGGAAGGGAAAAAGTTGAGAAGGTGAGCATAACCAACCGGGCACGCACCGAATCGCGATGCAGGAGGGGCGGTAAGCAGGTCAGACAGCGCGTGTGCAAGTGCGTGTGTGTGTGTGTGTACGCACATTCTATTCTTATGTTTACCGTGTTTTATTGGCCGCCGATTTTCGGCCGACATCCGCGGTCGATGGCGTGAAATTGATGTTTCAATCCACGCAGTCGGCTGCGTGGTTGATGGGTGCGTGTCTGTGTGCGTCGATTTATTTCCAGCCCGTGTAGAACTCAAGCCCGTCCCGATGCAAATCCACCCTCAAACGTAGAGTCCGTTCACCTTTCGGTGCCCGGCTAGCAGGCTAGCATTCCCGCGGCGTACCAGGGTACCGTCGTGGAATACTAATGCAGTTGCGTTTTAAGCTTTCCAGCAAAACGACCATCGGGGCGGGCCGCAGTGAACGATGGGGCCTGGACAATTGTATAATATCGCCCGTCCGAATGCACTGTTTAACTGGTGATCTAGTGCGATCGTTCGGTTACGTCGATCGGCCCCTTTTAACGGCATCACATCCTGTGCCGTGTCGGCTACGGTTCGTGCCTTCTTGATAAGGTTCGTCGCTGCGGGTACCGTTGAAGTCACTGACACATTTTTTGCTTCTACAGTCTTTATTTGTGTCAATTTTTGCAGAACATCGCAACAGACATGTTTTCCGGGAAAAAAGGTAATAGTTTCACACCAATTTTTGACTTAACTGCAAGTCTTTCTTCGTACAATCGTCGCTTGAATTAACAACAAAAAATTAGATGTTGTTTTAAATGTTTCAAATACCATAAACAGTTTAAAACCGAAGAGATATGACACCTGATTATTACTCATAAATGGTTTTCCTTCCGGCAGACTCTTTCTCTCTCTCTCTCTCTCTCTCTCTCTCTCTCTCTCTCTTTCTCTCTTTCTCTATCCACTTCTTTGATCCAAGGTTAGTTTACAGCTTCACCCAAAGATTCATCATCTAAAAACTTATCAACACTGCCAATTTTAAAACATTTTTACCTATATGAGAAACAAATATAGAAAAGAACTAGACAAAGCTCAAACATTAGGAAATAAACAACATGTTGTTTATAAGATGAGCGAAGAGAATAGAACCATTGAAAGGATTGAATCATGCATTCAGCAGAGTTGTTTACTACCATCGATTTGAATAAGGAATGATGCAAAATCACCAGTAATGAACACATAAACTGCCATTTTCCGCCCATACGTCCCCCGCAGTCTCAGCCGGGCTCGATACAGTGCTAATAGCCTAATCGATCGGCCGGAGTTCAGCGCCGGTGTCCCTAGCCTCCATTGTGCTTCAATTTCAGCTGTCGTTGCCCTACTTCCAGGAATCTGGTTTAAGCGAGGGAGCAGTCAACCGAGGGTCGGCGTGACTCCTTTCGCCGGCATTTCGCCCGCCCGGAGAAGTCATGCGACACACGCACACATTTCTATGCTATGCGCAGCTCGCGGGCGCTGGAAGCTGGACCGAAAACGACCGAAAGCCCGGGCGTACTGCAAGCAAATTCGTACGACACACGTAATAGCCGTGCTCCGGGCACCGGGGCACTGCAATTACTTCAATGTCGTTCAATGTCCACCCGCCGGGCGGGTGCGCCTCCCCGGCCAGCCTGGGAAGCTTTTCCCAGCACTCACAACGAGAGCGGCGAGAGACAACCGCACGCGCACACACGAAACATGTTTCTGGTTTCAATTTTCGGTGCTTTCGACTTCCTTCTTGTGCGGCGTAAGGGCGAGATTGGGCGAGCCCGGGCATTATTATTTCACCGACCGATCATCGCCGCGATCGCGACTGCGGAAACGGGTTTTTCTGGCCTCTTTTTTGTGCATTTTTTTTTTGTTCGATGTGGTTGTTGCTGCCGTTGGGTTGGTTTGCTGGGCCGTTCGCGCGGCGGTGGCCGCGTGTCAACCTTTCCGAAACATATTTCGGAGCGGCATTCGGACGCCCGTACGCACCTTGAAACTGATTATCTAACCGTTCCTGCTGCCACCGCGCGCCATCGTCGTCCCTGTCGCCGGCCATCTCGCTAACACGCCCTCGTACACACCGGAGACAACTTCGCCGACGATGATGATGA
>KB672813.1:2493344-2529330 GCA_000349145.1 Anopheles dirus | reverse complement strand
TTACCACGGTTCAATCGAATTTCACACCAAACCGAGCCCACAGTTTACAAGCTTCCAAGCCACTTTTTCGATTACCCTTAACCCTAAACGCCCGCATCGCCAGCGTAAAACACTTTCCCACTCTCTCGCCGCAAAACGGCGACGGAATCGGTTGCCCCGATCCCGGATCGCACGCTATTGTTTCATAATTTAACACCTTGAATCACGGCGACCCGTGCCCCTGGACCGTAATGAGCCCGGATAAACGACACACGGTGTCCGCGACGCCGCCGCCGCCGCCGCATCGAAGAAGGTCGCTCGAGGAAATGTTCACCTTACGATCGATCTCAAGCTGAAGGGTGGTTGATAGAGCGAGATAGCAGCAGCAGCAGCAGCAGCAGCAAAAAAAGGTATCAAGATCACTCGATGATCAAGCTGCAGCTGCAGCAATGCGCGCTAGAGACCAACGAACTCCAGCGCGCGATCTGGGTGGGAGGGCTGGAAAAGCCCGCTCCGAGTGGTCGGAAAGTGGTGAAGGTGGTGTTTGGCATTTTCCTCCTTAATTCCTAATTACGTTCCGCCGTGGTTCCGTGGCTTTACGAGTGCTTTTTTTTACAAACACTCTCGCACGGTGCGATGCGCTCCGGCTCGATCTCGCCCGGGGAGATTGTGCGCGTCAGTGCGATCGCGGATAATCGCGCAATTCGTGGCGACCTCCACCACAACAGTGTGTTTAGGGGCGACCCGTTTTCGGCTCGGGTCGCTTTGTAAAGTGATCGTCTCTGAGTATGTGTGTGTGTGTGAGAAAGAGTGCAAAATAGGAGAGCTTTGGAGGCGGCCGGGATGTTCGCGCGTCCGACTCCGGGATAATTGGAGTCGCACCCTCGGCTCGGGGTGGCCCCCGGTGGAACGGTGGTGGTGAACTGCAGCCAACAACAGCAACCACCGTTTGTTGGCTTTCTACTGGCACAAACCCTCCCCGTGGCAGGAATGAATGGGCTGGGGGCGGCCTGGCGTGGAGAGAACCAGAAGGAACGCGACGTGACGGTTAGAGAGAAAGGAAAAACACAAAATGCTAGGATCGTTTGCGTTTGGCTGGGGGAAGGAGGACGGTGGGGTGGGGATTGGGGGAACGGTGGGCCTCCCTCCTTCTCCTTCTCCTCTCTGCACCCCTCCTCGCATCTCGCCTTCTGCCTGTGCACATGAAAACGCGCACACAGTTCACGTACGACGACACATTGCGGTACAACACTTACCGCCTCCATCGCCACACCACCCACCACCCCCCTCCCAACACCACCACCACCGTCGCCAAGCGCATGCGATCTCCTTCTGTCGAACTTTTCATGCGTACAGGTCCGGGCGTCTCGCGATCGCGATCGTCACCGATCGTCGGAGTGGGGCGGTCCTGCACACGGGTGGTTGTGTCTGTGCGCGTTTCGCGCGAGCGAGACGGCACGCGGTGGCGGGCTCCGGCCCTGCCGGCAGACGAAGACGGGCCGAACCGAGCCGGCGCTCCTTCCACCCTGGCCCACCGCACACGGGGTATAAAAACCGATTGTAAAATTGCCTTTTAATACAGTTTTGTTGGAAGAGTCGCTGCGTACAGAAGCTTGGTGGTAGCAGGACCGCGTTCGAGTTGCGCTAGCGTTTCGTTTTTCGGTTTTTGGTTTGAGTTGTGTGGCCGAGTGTGCTGGAAGAAAGTGCGAGCAGAGCAGAGGGAACAGAGAGAAAACCTACGGACGTTTGAACGAAGTGCGACACTCTTGCCGGAGTGGTGTGAAACAGAGCCGAGTGAACAGGAAAGCGATCCTTTGTGGTGTTGACGAACATACGCACGCAAAACGGACTTGTCCAGTGTCACAATGAAGTATAGCATAGTTTTCGTGGTTGCACTCTTCGGAGCCGGTACGTACACAGCATTCTTATACATTAAAACCAACAACACAGAAATGGGAACAAAACAAAGCCAAGATCGTGCATGTCGAGCAGGAAACGATTCAAAGCGGTTCAAAGCGCGACTACACCCCGAAAGACTCGGTTCTCGGCGGGGGGCTTAATTAGTAGCAGTGGCGCCATTTCACGGCTCGCAGTCTGGTTCTCCGGGTTTGGTTGGAAACCCCCCACACACACGCACACGCACACAAGTGGTTGATCCAGTCCAGGTAGTTTGGGTTTGATGCTTTTTTGCGCAACCGCCTTCGCCCACCGCAAGAATGTGGCCCGGAGTTCGTCGCTTTCGCTTTCGCCCGTTCGCCCGTTCGACGATCGCGAACGAACGCGACCGAGTGAAACGGCAAGAGGAAGTCTTGCTGTACGGTTCGGTGGCTGCAGTTGGCCCCCCATACGCCGCACACATACGCCAACGCGCTCACTCTCACTTTCCGACCGGAGAGCGCCATCTGGCGAAGTAACTGCAGACTCCGAGCGTGTGCGCGCGCGCGAGCGTACGTACGTTCTTGGCCCGCGTTGGATCTCGGTCGCAATGCGAGGAGTTGCGATTTCGCTTTCGTTTCGAACTGGTTTTAGGTTGGGGGGTATTTTTTTTTCGCTCTCTTGCTTCTGCCTTTGCAGACGAGACGCCACGAGCACGATCTCGTACTGGCGTGAGGGAGCGCTCGGTGCGTATCTAGAAGACTCCATCTTGGAGTGCGCGAGATTTGGTACCGCTTTGCTCGAAATATGAGCCGAGGTCAGCCGGTTTTCGGTGCGCCCAAGCGACAAGCCGCAAGCCCAAGCCCAAGGGGAGAAAAAGATGGAAATTTTATTCATACATTAACGAAGCGTTTGGTTTTTAATCTCCCCCCAACCGACACGGGGTGTGGTCGACGGCCAGGTCTCGATGTCGTTGTGGACACCAGTGCCCTAGATAGCCGTTTGGGACGCTCCGCTAGTCCGTTCGGAGAGGGGATTGGAATTCGCGTAGGAGACTCGGCGAGATGATGCCTCCAAGAGTCGGTGTCCTTGAAATGCGATATTCTTCTTCGGACGTTATCGATTTCGAACGTCGGGCAGAGAATGTGGAGCACTCACGCACACACACACACACACACACACACACACATACACGAGCGATGGATGGAGTTAATTATGGAGATATGCATGTTACGACAGCAGCGTGTTGGAGATTGCAGGCGTTATGCCGATTGTGCAAACGGCAAAACCGGCGATGCTGTCATGAGCCTGTCGGAAAGCCGTCATCCCACCGCACGAACGCACGGGTGGGCCATAGAACCGGCGGCCCGGTCAAGGTTGTTTCGGGTGCTGCTGCACCGTGCACATGCACATAACTCCCGGCACCGACACGAATAATCATTTGCGCGGTGGAATGTCCGGCAGTGTCTGCGCCACAAACCCACCGTAGCTCGGTGAAGCGTTATCGATTTCCCGGACAGCCCGGCGCGATCAATCCGACCTGCGATGAGATGAGCGTTCAATTACTCTAATTACCGTTCCCGATTGATGGTGAATGCTCCGCCGTCTGCTCCGGCTCCGTCCAGCCCAAGGACGCACTAATTGAATTACACTTGCAAAACACCTTCTTCGGCGAAGAGCGATGCATCTTCCCGGGGCTTGCAGCGCGAACACCACGCATCGCGTCTGTCGGAAGCTAATTAATCATGGTGGCAGCGCACACGCATCGATTGCGCTTTCCGAGCACGCCTCGAACGCCGCCGCCCGCCGAAGTCACAAATTACGGCAAAATCAAAATTCGCCCGCTCACGACTTCACGGGCGGGGAGACTCCCGATGCGTCGTGGTCCCGATGCGTGAGTGGTGCGGAATAATGAGATTATCGGGACTAATTCGGCGCACGGCTAGGAGAATCCTTCCTCCTTGGTCTAGTTTGTTGTGCTTTTTTTTTCGCTCTTTCACCGTCTGGCCCGTTAGATAATCGCTGTCGGCCACCGCGGCCATTAGTATTCCGCTCGCGAGACGCTGACCGGTGACTGACGTTTGCGCATTCCAGGCACGTCCCATCGCACCCGTGACGCGTATCCATCACCACGCGCTATCTGGAAAAAGCCATCGGCATCGTTAATGTGGAGATGGAGGTGCCTGTGCTCGAAACACACTCACACACCCAGTGCTCGTGTGGAATTTCCTTTCCCACTGCTTATGTCGCACGAATTTGTTCTTCAAATTGTTGAGTTCGTTGACAGCTTCTCGGGTTCGAGTTCGACAGAACGCGTGACCGAAGTGGTTAATTTGCTCCAACGTTTGACAGCCCGTCGAACCGTTTCTTCACTCCGGACCGACCGTTTGACATTGAAACTTACCCGTCGAATCTGTCACTTGCGCCGCCGAGCGGTGAGTGGGATCTCGTACCTTTCGAAATCGCTCCAATCGGAACGGATCCTCCACAGTTGAAGATCGTGTACGCGATCGATTTGACCTTCCGTCGAAACCGCTAATGCCTGGCCGGAGCGGATTCCCTTTTACCGGCAAGAAGCGCACCGAAAAGGGTCTCGCTAAGTGGCCGCGCACGCCACGAACAATACCACTTTCAATTGTGCTCTAGATTGCGATGCCTCTTTCGTGGTTCCTTTCGGAGCGCGCCGGCGCGAAAGGGTACGGCCCAGCCTGCATCCCATCCAGTCCAGCCAAGGAAAGTGGAGCGCACGTTGGCCCACCTTGGCGACGGCGTAATTGCAAGTGAGCGCGCGTGCACCACACGCCAACATCCTTTCGGCACGGGAATGCACCGTCGCCACGGTGCGACGGTGAACTTGATTCCGCTGCAATGTGGAGCGCGCAAGTTTGTTGCCACTGACGCGCTGACCTTCCCGCCGCGTTCGGCTCGTGACGGATGTCTTCGATTTAGAAAGTAAACCGCCTCAACGGAAGCGACCGTAATGGGGTTGGGTGGCTGGATTGGACATAATTGAACTTGGCCCAGAAATGCGTTTCGGAATCGGTTTCGCGGCGCGATGCGCACGCGTTTTAATCGATCGCTGACGAGAATGTCACAACAAGCAGGCGCTGGGGATGGTATTCAAATCACTTTCGCAATCGCCCACTAGCGGGCGAGCTCACGAAGGTGAACCACCCCTACGCGCTCATCTCGTGCGCTCCCAGCGCTCCCAGGAGCGCTCATCTCGCGCTGCGAAGGCGTGCCGTGGAGGTGGCGCAATGTGACATAAGCCGTGATGGCTGCCGATTGTGTCACCGCCCGGTCCGCGTTTTTCGTCCGGGAGAGGTAGCCGTGGCGGTGGCATTCCACATCCGTCGGGCGAAACCGTGTTATCGAACCGGCCCCGGGTTGATGGGACTGGTTGTGGGTTGTGCGTGTCTTTTTTCTCGCTCTCTCTTGTGCTGTTTTCGTGCGGGGAACAGTTGCGCAATCGAATTTCGATCTTCGATAATCGCTTGTGGCGCAAACACACACACACACACACACACACACACACACATACAGGAGGCGTGAAGTTCGAATTTTGCAATTCATTAACAACGATCGAGATCGAAGGCAAAAAAACAGCCAGCTATGCGGAAGGCTAGTCTCTTTCAGCATTGAGCTCCCCCGGAGATCCGTTTCCATCACGGTTTGATCTTCTTAAGCCACTTATTCTCGTGGCTTTGCATAGCACCCGGACCGGGGGCGAACACTTTCACTTTCACCGTCCACACGAACCACTGTTCGCCAGTTTTCCTCCGTTTCCCGGAACTGCGCACAGCAGCTCCACACGGCTGTGGAGCTCGAACCGTCGCGGAGTGCTTTTGGATGTCATGTCACCGGGGCGCAGCAACACCGGACGCGGATGCATTTTAATGCTGGCAAAACGTAACGCAACGGTGGTGGGTTGCGGACGGAGATTTATGAACAGTCCATCCTTGCGGACGAATGCAACGACGACGACGGCCGACCGGCGGAGCACATAATTTCTTAAAGTCAGTCCGCTGGGCCTGCTGGGGCTTTATTTATGTGTTAATTAAATTCTACTATCCATTAACGCGCGTGTACCCGCTGCTTCACTGTCGCCATTGTTCGGTGGCGGTTTCGAGAAGCCGTTCGGACGGGGCGATTGACCTGTCGCACATAAATTCCAACCCCGTGCCGACCGAAATCCATGGCGGGCGTGGATTCGATAATCAATCGCGAAACAGAGGGGCCAGAAAGGTCGTTTGGCGCCTTGCGATAAATGTCACGCGGAGTTGCAGATTTGTGGTTAAATCCGGGGTGAGTTCACATGTCAAGCTGGAGCGGGTCACAAGCAAACGAATGTGTGAGGGTGAACCCTATGCTGTATCACACACGGTGAAGCGATTTCGCGCCGGGAGAAAAGCGTATTTTTATCGCACCGAACTCATCTCAACTCCAAACATCGCGCTAATAAGCAACCCCGAGCGGCATATCTAATCGAACGTGGATGTTGCACTGCCAGCGCACAACACAAACAACCGTGCGCCCGAAAACCCCACAAAACGCCTCACAAAACATCTCCACGCAATCGAAACCACTTATCGGAAAATGAGGAGGTCTGGAATGTTTGCTGCAGCAAAAGCCCTCACGGCTGTGTTCTTTTCGCCGGGCGAACGCAAACAATCGTTTAAAATCAAATCTTCCACCGCGTTTGCGTTTCGCCAGGCGGAGCACGAGGCAGGCTGTTTGATAACGTTGTGCTTGCGGCGCCCAACCACCCCCGGACCGCGGTGAAAGATAATAAACGTTTATTGCGAAAAACTCGCGGCAGACTAAGCGAACGGCAAGAATGGGACGATTTTGCTTTCTTCTTCCGCGAACGAACCGAAATTGGCCCGTTTGTATCACACTTTAGACGAAAAGCGCTTGGAAAAACCTTCTCTTTCGAAAACGGCACGCGGGAAGTAAGTTGGATCGCTTTAGGCTTTGTTCGCGTATGGAAACAGCACGGAAGCGGCGCTCCGGTGTTCGGGTTTTGCCGAATATTGACAGATTTTCTTCCGCGCAGGGCTGGAGATAAACATTCTCCGCCAGGTGCTCCACCAGGGCCATTGAAAGCGGCCTGCAGCGCGCACCCAGATAACATCCCAGATAACAATGTGGATAATCAGCTCGCGTGCGTGTTTTTCTTTCATCCGTGTGCCGCGCGGGAAAAGGCTTCTCCCCCCCCACACACTTAATTGCGAGCGAGTCCTGGCTGGAACGCGAGGGATCCACCGGGATAAAGGGTTCAACGGACGGGGCAATCTCATCTCGGAACCTCGGATGCGATGCCATTACGGGCGAAACCGATTCAAGCCAAAGCTCATTACCGTTCCAAACCGTGGGGAAGAGGCTCGAGAGTTATGTGTTTGGTGTGTTGTATCGGTGTGTGAGTGTGTCAGGGATTCAAGGGAACGGTGGCGCGTTAAGGATTATGTTTCTTACCCAATTGCGGAGCAAAGTGATGGTGATGAGCCCCGTTTTTGCTCGTTGCTCGCACTCCTCAAGGTGCATCTCGTCCGGTGGAGTGATTTGTAAAACCGATTTCACTTTAAAGCCCGCAATTAGAGGTGTACACGGGCTCCTGTGAAGCAGAAGAACGGCCCCCTATAAAACGGGCAATTACAATAAACCCACTCACGGTCGAGCGGAGAGGCTAGAAAAAGGCCGCTCACCTTCACCACGAACTTGCGGCAGATGCAGGGCCGTGGGTTAACCAAAATTAGATGACCGAACCGCGAAAAAAAGGCCCTCGACTTGCCATTCACCAGCCACGTTCACGGTTTATCTTAAGCGGTTTTCTTTCGCTCACTTGTGTTCGCTTTCGTTTTTTTTGTTGCTTTTCCTTGCTTTGTTTTCCCACCGTGGAGTGGGCGCGAATCATCGCCATCTAATCACACGACTCGTCCGTTTTCACGCTTCCGTACGCTGCTCCGTTTTGTTTTTTTTCTCTATTTTTGGATTTCCGTGGCTGTGGCAGTGAATGCACGCGATCGGTCTATTAGCGAGATAAATCACCACCCCGGTTGCATCGAGTGGCCGCGGTCGTTGAACTTGTATGCAAAATTAGCTCTCGGGTGCTCGTGAGCGGCGGTGGAAGAAAATAATCACCGAAAAGTGTGCGAGTGTGGAAAGCACTCGCGAAAGTGAACCGCCGGAGTGCTTTTCGTTTCCCTTTTTGGCCGAGGGGCGCCACCATAGGGGTTCAATGACACGCAGCCCGCAGCCCGGGTGGAAGACGATCGAACGATCGAATTCAGATCACGGAATGAGCAGCCAAAATCGGTGGCCGTTGCCCAACGTCCGCTTCGAAGGGGCCTGCTACTTGCGCCACGCCGGTTTCGTCCGCTAAACTAATTAACCGGTGCTTTCAGGCGGTGATTAGGCAATCGGCACCCCCCATTGGAACCCTTTGCTGTGCCGGAGAAGAGGCAGGAATTTTCATTAAACGCAAACAAACAACGGTTAGCCGGAGCGATCCTTTGCGTTGCGTTTTAATCACGTCCATATGTGTGCTGCCACAGCTAGGCGGAAGGCTCGCGCAGTTACGCTAGTCACGTGGGTTCACACGTTCGGACCAAAATCGTCACCGGCCCGGTGTGATAAGTGAACAGCTCACTAAAGAAGCCAACGCAACGGTGTGGAAACCGGCACGATTATTTAACCCACAGGACGGTGCGACCGGAGCGGGAGCGATTTTTAATGAGCGATTTTATGAGCGTTTTTTTTTTTCGTTGTTGGATGTTGCTGTTGTTTAGTGTGCGGGTTGGACTTTTGTTTTCGAGTGGGGAACGCGCATTCCACCGAAAGGAATTAGCCGGGATTGTCACATGATGCGGTGGATTATGTCATCGTTTTTGAGTTGAGGTGGGACGGCTCGTGTGGTTTTTGGATGAAAGAGGTTATCCCGTTGCACATGAAATGGTTTTTAAAGTACTAAACAGCACACTTACACTCAATTTGTAGGTATTTTTGAGTAATTTGTGTAGGTTGATCTGTAAGTTTTGGAATTTTCGAAGCATCGCATCATTTTGATCAATTTTTATGGTAGGTTTTTTTTTAATAATCTGTTCAAAAAGATAATGTTTAAAAGATTTAAAGTCTCATAGACGACTGTCGAAGATATCTTAGACATTAAGAGCGAAATTTCATCAAACAATGGCCTCTGAAAGAACAGGATAGTCTTTCTCTATATCCATCGCTTTCTCTCTTCCTTTTTCTTAAGTAAATTGATTAGATATCTACAGCAAATGGTTCAAACTAACAACTTTTGTATAAAGCAATGTTATTACTGTTCGATTATTTCAAAGCTCAGTAAAATTCAACAGCTATGTTGCTTTTAAATGCATAAATTACAATTGGACCTTTGATTGTATTCGACCTGCAGTGTTTTTTTACAGTAATAGTTGTCCTTTCCACTAATGCTGAACTATTACAATCGTCCAACCGTCTGCGGCATGAAAGCATTACAATGATTTACACCTTACGCTCCGCTGCGTTCGCTACCATAAAGCAACGCCGACCGATGTTAGAACCTCTTGGGACCCTCGATAGCTGTCGACTCCCACCGGGTCCACCGCATTGTCGATCGGGATCGGGATGACAAACCGTTTTCACCGGCAGCCGGCCGACGCTTGCACGCTGCATAAATTAAAGATCAGCTGCGGTGATAAAAATAATGGCAATTACGGTGTAATTATTATCACGAAACGAAATTTACGATGACCCGTGCGCCGTTGATGGGTGCGGGAAAATTTATTGATTCGAAGCGGGGTGTGGCCCCGCTTCGGGTGGTTTGGGCGGGGAGGGCGAACTGCGACGTTTCCTGGCGTCGAACAGGAGCAGCAGCAGCAGCAGCGGTAGAAGCCACTTAAGCCACTATCGTTGGCGTGCTGTCATCGAAGTTAATAAACCTGCGAAAAGGCTGCGGTTTTGCAGGCCGGCCGTCCCGAGCAAACACTGCCGGTCGGTGTTACCCGGGTGCGAACACTGATTACCGAATCGGTTAGATTTATGATTGACCGTGGTGGGGCGTGATTTGACCGCCGCTTTGCTACAGAAAGCCCGCTCATTTCACGCATCGAAAATGTTCCCGAGCTCCGAAGTGTTTTAATCTTCGACGACGCGACCCAGCAGAAGCACCAGTTGGAGATGAGTTCATTAATCACGCGTCGTTCGGTGCGACAAATGGACAGAGATAAAAAGCATTGTCCCGGCAACCGATCGGTGCTTGTGGTGCTTGTGTATTTAGTCGCTGTACAGTCGCTGTGCAAGATACACCCCCACACCGAATGATAGAT
Source organism: Anopheles dirus (assembly GCA_000349145.1). NCBI lineage: Eukaryota > Metazoa > Arthropoda > Insecta > Diptera > Culicidae > Anopheles > Anopheles dirus. Next base: position 2,519,146 of record KB672813.1, on the reverse strand, counting down.
CTTCCCTCGCCAGAGTTCCGGGCGTGGGGAAGCATTTTCCCCGGGGAAGATGTGATGAAAATACTGAATCTAAAAAATGGCCATTTCGCTTGCGGCCCGCAAGCAAACACCGCACGCCCGACGAAATCCGACAGGTCACAAATCATTCACCTGATCACGGAACCGTACCGGTGCGTTGCGGTTTGATGACGATGACGCGCGCCCTTGCGCTGGGAACGATCCATCATCCGTCCCGGACCGAGCCGTTGGTCCGAGCCCGGCCAGGTGGCTAAGAATATTTATTGCGGCCTAGCGTGCGAGCGGACTGTGGTGGTTCGTTTTTTTGCTTAGGTTTTTGAAAAATGACACCAATCATCATCGCTTTTTGCTGCTGTTGCGCTGATACCTGACAGCGGGACATTCAAATGGGTTCCGGGCTACGCACCTGCAACACGCGGCAAGCTGAAGAAAACGCGATAAGACCTGGCAAAGGGTGGGGCAAGATGTACCAAACCTAGAAGAGAAAGAACTACGGGGTCTTCCAAGAATCGCAGGTTGAGGATTAAGTCGGTGTGAGCGCTTTGAACATTTCGTTTTCCTTCTTAAAGTGCGTTCTAGTAGTTTCTAGCTATACAATCATTGTCGCTCCTGTTACTAACCGCTCCGTATGTCTCTCTCTCTCTCTTCCTCTCGTAACAGCCGTTGCTCAGGACAGCTTCAAGTGTCCGGACGACTTCGGTTTCTACCCACATCACAGCTCCTGCGACAAGTACTGGAAGTGTGACAACAACGTGGCCGAGCTGAAGACGTGCGGCAACGGGCTCGCGTTCGATGCGACAGACTCCAAGTACCTGACGGAGAACTGCGACTACCTGCACAACGTCGACTGCGGTGACCGCACCCAGCTAGGTAAGACCCACCCGGCAAACCCGGCTTTGTTTGGACTGCAAATAGGCTCGAACGGTGGCCTAATTATGACACGTGCAGGGGCGGCCACCGCGCGATACGGTGGCGCGCACGTGTGCACAATTTTAACCGCACCATTAAAGCGCTTTCGTTGCTCGTTGCTTCATTGCACGCTGCCGCTTCGCCTTTCGGTGCCGTGCGAAATTTCGCTCCGGTCGACCTTCTAAGCGCGATGGGTGGTCACACACACGCGGGCGCGCGCGCCGTGAACGCGATAAATTAAATTTGGAAATATTATTAAACCGTCGCCCGGCATCGGGGAAGAGCAATGGCTGGTTCGGACCGGATTGGAGCAGAGGTTTGAAATGTGACGCTTTAATAGTGAATGGAACAGCTTCATTGCAAACGGTTTTGTTGTTTGGATCGGTTCGTATTTTCTTGCTCAATTCGGTTGATGTAAGTCTGTGGAAAGACGGAGTACGGGTTTTAGTACAACGTTTTAGTACAACGTTTTAGTACAACGTTTTAGAACAACGTAGCTGTTGGACGTGGACATTCCTTTTTCGATACACATAGTAGTCTACGTTGTGTATAATTGATGATTGTCTTAGTCTCCGAAAGTCTTTGATGCAATCAAGAGACTTAAAATAACCTAAAAACTCAAGTGTTCGTTAGTTGACAACGAGGTCTTGATGACCCTCCCCCAACTTCTTGAAATAAATGCAATCTAAATCACATCCATTAACCGCGGACTCCTCTGCACCTTCCAGAACCTCCGATCTCCACTCCCCACTGCGAGCGTCTGTACGGTATCTTCCCGGATGCGGCCAAATGCGACGTGTTCTGGAACTGCTGGAACGGTGAGGCTTCGCGCTACCAGTGCTCGCCCGGACTCGCCTACGATCGCGATGCTCGCGTCTGCATGTGGGCCGATCAGGTGCCGGAGTGCAAGAACGAAGGTAAGTCTGCCCGTTGCGCTCACTCCAAAGGCACCCCGGACTAAGCCCACCCTTTCCCCTTTCGCATCCCGCAGAAGTAGCAAATGGATTCGCCTGCCCGGCCGCCGGTGAGATCTCCAATGCTGGATCGTTCTCGCGACATGCGCACCCAGAGGACTGCCGCAAGTACTACATCTGTCTGGAGGGAGTCGCCCGCGAGTACGGCTGCCCGATCGGAACCGTCTTCAAGATCGGCGATGCCGACGGTACCGGCAACTGCGAGGACCCCGAGGACGTTCCCGGATGGTAAGTGTTGCGCTTTTACTAGCTGTTAACTTGGTACTCAGTGTGTGTGTGTTTGTGTTGCGTTTGTGTTGTTTTTATCCCGGTACGGTTTGGTTCGGCTGTCCCAAGTCCGATCAATGGTTTCTTAACTTCTCCGCAACCGGCCTGCCGACGGGCATGTGTTGCGGACGGAATGGACGGGCCATCAAGAAAATAACCTTCTGCCGTTTAACATCAAAGAAACTCATACAACAAAAAGCACACCAAAACAAAAACCATCCATTCGGTCTCCGCCAAAGTCTAATCTAATTTCAATTCGACTCACTAAACATTCACCTTACGTCAACCGCATACATGCACACTTGCTCACACTTTTGGATGGGAGGTTTTTTTCTCAGCCAAAAACTTTCTACTTCATCACACACACACACACACTCATACACACAAACACAGACAACGCTCACGGCTCATCGATCCATTCCGTTTTGTCGAGTGAATAATTCTTAATTCTCTTCTTCTCCCTTAACCATCAATCTAATCGCCCCACCTTCAACCCCAACAGCGAAGATTACTACGGTGATTTGGACTTGAAAAGCATCCGCAAGAGCGAACTCCTTGCCGGTCTAGCCCTCCAGTCCGGTGGTGCGCCTGCCTCCACCAAAGCTAACGTTAAGTCCAACCGTCCGGCCCCTAAGGAAAGCAACTAGAGCCGGGGTTAGCCTGGGAAGAACGTTTTCGACGAGTGTCGAGTGTTTGAGGGAGTGTGCGAGAGGTCAAATCCAGCAGGAGTATGTTTAGGGTGTAGCAATACAGAACTGAGGGCGAAGAGGCGAAACAGACGAACCCGACGCGGGGACGGTCAGGAGAGGATACGGATAGCCAATGGCGGGTGTTGTGACCGAGCCGATAGGATTGAGACGCGAGGAGGAAAGTGACGGAGAGTGAAGAAAACTAAGCAACACAAACTTTTGAATTTTCCTACTTTACAACCGATGGGGAACTCCCCTGGGTGGAGTCTGGTGGGCCTATTCTGATCGGGCCGAACAGGCCACGAGAAGGTTGTACCGGGAAGGAGACACAAAAAGGGACCGACCAAGGGATGTAGTTCAAAACATGACTGAGAAGTCTACTGGGTGATATTACCTTGTAGTCTCTAGGCACCAGGCTCCTAACATCCTGCCACGACAACCCTTCAGTGACCAGAACCCAACCAACCCACTTCCTCCCCCCCCCATCACACACACGCACTTCTTCGCACCCATCTCACAGCAAGACTCAGATGATTTCTTTGAGCTTTGCTCGTGATCGTGATCAGTGCCGCGTGCGTGTTCGTGTGCTTTTCAGGTGTCCGAGCATTTTTTGGTACTGCTCGGACGCTTCCAACCGGTTTATCCTACAATTTGTGTCTTCGTTTTAATTTATTCTATGCCCCGCAATACCGCTTGCGCACATTCTCTCCGTCCAAGGAAACAAAAAAAACCCCCGATTCCCGATCATTCCTTTTGCCTTGGGGATGATTTTTGTGTCCGCAATTCCGGGCTTCCGGATCCGTTTCGCTTCCGACAGGCAGTCGTTTGTTTCGCTTGAACAAACCCATTCGAACGTGTGTAGTCTGTGACTGTTGTTTGCGGGAAGGGAGAAACAAAACTCATGAAGCGCATAGTTTAGAAGCCTTAGAGCAACAAACGTAGAAAAACAAAACTAAAAACTGAAACATTAATAAAAAAAAATCTTTAAAACCACTTAAAACCACGCCCTTCTTTATCACTTCTCATCCGCATTATCTTGAACCGTTTCGAGTTGTTTGTTTGTGTGACTGTGCCATCTCTGGCGGGTTTTCTCTGCACTGATTTCACCTTCTACTTACTCTACCTATCTCTCTCTCTGTGTGTGTGCGTGTTTAAGCGAACGAGGTGTCTTTCTAACTATCGGTTACTAACGGGTAAGACCCTTCATCATAACACTCGCCTGCGACGTTTGAGTGTGTGGGTGTGTGCGCGTGTTTCTAACTCTCTTCCCCACCATAACCATCCAATCCGAGCGATGACATCCATTCACACTTGCCACTCTGGGTGTCATTGAAACTTCCTCATCATGCTCACGGTCACGATCAAGGACTCTTTTTAATCGGTTTCATTGGTTGAGTATGCATCTGTCTAGTTCCGTTTTTTACTGTAACACTCCCGGCTGACGGCGTGTCTAATGGTACGTTTTTGCGTCATTTCAGCGAGGACTACTACGGCGACCAGGACATCAAGGCCCTCCAGAAGAAAGGATTTTAATGGTAGTCATTAGTGTAAGCACAATCGAGTGTAAGTTATTTCCCGTGAGCCGTGAGGATTTCTTTTAATAAAAACGTCTACTAAAAACATGTTTTTGCATCCGGTCTGCGTTTTCTTTCGCATGTTCGAATGTTTGACACAAAGAAGTCGTGTTTTCCAGCATCTTACAACATGGGTTTTCATGTTTTAAGAACTAAGTGTCTGGCTGTCTGTTTGTTGAGCATCATACATGCAATACAGCTGATGGATGTTCCATTAAACACGTAAGGTTTAGTTATTTCAAAGGAATGTTATTGAATGTCAAACTTTGATGTTGAAAATTATGAAAGAAATATACAAGAGTATCTTCTTGAAAATTTAAAGCAGTAAGAATTGTTTGAAACATGATTAATTTCCAACATACGAAATTCTATCCAAACTTGGTGTTCTAATACACAACTGTACTCAATGCTATACAGTACCCATATTGAACATAAAGATGTGTTAGTTTTTTTTGTCTGAAAATCAATTTGTCACTTTCCTTTATCACACTTACCAATCGTCTTAGACCAATGTGAGTCACATAAAATATTAGATTTTTTTGACTTCTTTAATATACTTACTTTTATGCAAATAAACAAAATTAACAAATCTGATACCTATTAGCGAACTTTGGCAAAAGTGTTGGCACTGAACATTTCATCTCATACTTAGTTGAATTGCGGTCCTTTTTGAATGATGAATTAGGCATTGAAAAAATGTCTGCCATAAACTCTGTGAAGAATGTTACCTAGAGCAGAAGAAATAAATGTGTTCGAATAATTCATACTAGTGAGTATCTAAAATCAATTTAAAAGGTATATCGACCAACTTTGAAAATAGCTCAAAGCTTTAGAAACAAAAGTGGAACAAAAGTAGGATGATGTTGATGTTCCTGCCATCACATTCAAAGCATGTTCTCATTATGACTGTCTAAGTAAATGAAAAGCGCTCCGAATGGCTTGGGTGTATTTTCGCAAAATCTCAACTGCACGAAAGAACGTTATTTTTAGGAATACGTACGAAACCACTCGCAACCACTCTTCGGTGGATGTTTTCCGACTGCAAAGTCCGCATTCTGCGCACGCCAATGAGCAAAACGTAACCGTATGGGCCTGGCGTCAGCCGCTGTCGAAGCCGGGTTTGAAGGGAAAACTCTCAACCACAGCGCGGCCTACACGCCTTTTCACGGAACAAGCCGTGCGCCGTGGGGGAAAAACCACCCACAGCCCCCGCGGTCGAACGCGCTTCGTGCTCGTGCGGGTCGGGTGGGACCAAACCGTGGGCACGTGGTGATGAAAATTCAAATCAAGAAATCATTCGTCGTACCCGTCGTCAGTCAGCCCGCGGAAAGGTATTTTTTTATTGCCCTGTGTTGTTGTTTTTCAGCCGCTTGTTCTGTAACATCAATCCACGCAGGTACGCACCAGCGTGCGGCACATTCTGCCCGAACCGCTCGAAACCACTATCCTGGGAGTCCTCCGAGTAGCCGGCACATTCCGCCCCAAATCGCGAATGGAGCAAGGTGGTGGTGGTGGTGGAGGGCGAAAAAAAATCTTATTATTAAATTTCATAAATACATTCTTTACCGCCACAGCCGGAATACGTTGAATACCTGTTGCGGATGTGCGTGAGTGTGTGTGTGTGCGCGCGCTCGCGCTTGAGAGTGTTTGTTGGGGGTTCAACGGGGAGCTTTTCAGCATTTTCCGTTTCCGCAAGCGTGAGCGTGTTTATCGGCAACCACGAGTTGCCGCCGGTTGGTCGGTTGGCCGGAACGTTGTCATGGGGAAAACCTTCACCGCAGGACATTCGGTGACCGAAATCATGGCAACGCGATTGGGCCCCGGGGCTACCGTGCGATGGGCGATGGGCCACGCAAGATGGCGAGATAAGCTCGTTACCGTTGGCAGCGAACGGAGGACGAATAAAAAAAAACACGCAACCAACGGAGGACGTAAATAATTTGTCCCCGATGACCGATTTGTGGCCAGTCGTCGTTGCGTGGAATGGGAAAGAGCCGCCGTTTGTGGGTTCGCTTGCAGGATGTTTGATGTGCGATAACTTTGTCGCGGTCGTAACTGGCGCGCCGGTCGCGTTTATGGTGCCGATGGTAATTGAAATCGTGTCCCCGTTCTTAAACGCTTTTATCGATGGTCGGTGTGTATTGGATTTAAGGAGCTTATCTCATTATGCACGTTACGGCGGTGCAGTGGGAGCGAATCACAGGTCGTTCGAACGGTTTCATGTGACGATTTTGTGATGCGATTAATTGTTTCGTGCTGCGAGGAGCGCTGAGCGGGTCAGAGCAGTTTCAGGGCAGGTGCTCGTTGATGTGGTTTTGAATAGAGTTCGTTTTAATAGTCCGCCTCCTAAAAGTGGCGCATAAAACCATGACAGTAAAGCGGCTTAGGATGGTGTTCATGAAATTATTCATACAAATATTACGTGCAATTGTTTCGTTGAAAATTTACTTTTACTCTTTAATGAGCGCACTAAATGCGTTGACCACTCTTCATGAAGATACTACCATCGTGCTGTAGTTAAATTAAAAGTCGATGGGCTAGTTTGAAGGTCCTAAAATTACAACAAGAAGTGCAGAATTCAGAAAGCATAGTAACTATTTTAAGCAATATTGGCTGCACACTGAGGGCAGACGTATGATTCCAATAATGTTTTTGTTAAAATCACCATCACCATTTGCAAGTTTCAAAACATCTTATTTACTTTCGAAAAAGAAGGCGTATACAGTCTGCCGAAACCTGGAACAAAAACAGTGTTTGCGATCTCATGGATTTTCATTAAATACTCATTCGTAGTACAAAATGTGTACAAACATAACAACTACGCTAGTTATTCTATCGAACTATCTTATTTTATTTAGTATGAAGGCCTTAGTGGCCGTATTGTAATCTATCGAACTATCCCTACATTAAAAAAATGCATTTTCTCGTGAAACTGCTACACAAAGGTGGCCACAAGCGTTAAACACTACATTTAATTCGATTCCTTTTTTAAAACAATGGTGGTGTGTAGTTATTTAAGCATTAATTCTGTTTTTCCATTTACTACGTTTTGTTGCAGTATACATTTCAAGCGTACTTCACAAAAGCGAACATGGACAGGATCAGTTTTAATTATTTTATGTGAAACCATGGCCATATTCAGTGAATTTTCTCAAATTTAGCTGTAGGTGCTGAATTTGAATTAATTTATTATTGTTTATTGTTTATGCCGTATTGGTAGGCTACTTTTATGTAATTAGAATTAACTTTCACAACATTTATGATACAGCTTGGGACGTATGGCCTTTGCTGCCCGTCTCTAATTTCGTGGTTCAGTCTAACGGATAACCTTTTGAAGGCCCAGGAAGCTGGATTCATCAGGTCGACCAGAGTATAACCACACAGACGTAGAAGAAGAACATGATACAGCTTGTCTGTTACGAAAATGGGTGATCATCGTCAAATTAAGTCAAACCTAACATTCATCTCACAACAAATGTTCCGAAATGTCAGTAGTACACTTGAACGATTCATTTAACACGTTCCTAATTTGAGGGAGAAAAAAAAGAGACAAAAGAAAAAAGAGAAAAAAGAGAAGAAGATAAAAAAGAGGAAGAAAAAAAGAGAAGAGAAGAGGTAGAAAAAGAGAAAAAAAGAGAAAAAAAGAGAGAGAAGAGAACTAATCCCCTCAAGATATGTTTAAAGTCTAAAACCCAGTAGAAACATTAAACAAAGACTCATCACTACACCAACAAAGCGTCGGGACGTTGTGAAAAGTTCACGAACCATCTTTAAACAACCACAGCGCGCAAGCCAGCCAAAGACGCTGATGTGGGTCGCTCGTGAGTGTTCCGGTTTCAGTGTTCCCATCTCGATTGCCCGCAATCCGTCGGTTGCACTTGCCCCACCAATACCCGGACCGTAAAATTGTCGATTAGAGCCGTGGTGCCCACTCGCTGGCTTACGAGCATTCCGTACGGCCCGTCAGCCCCCGCGGGGTGGGACGTGCCCGGGAAAACTGTTGATGGTTTTTCCATTTCACTTTTAAGTCCCACCCACCGGCCGCCGTCGAACATAAAACCCGTCTTTGGCCCCATAATGGGCCCGGGAAAATAAACAAAAGTGTTCCCAAAAGCCTCGGCCACCCGGGTCCGGTTGGTTGCGGCGTGATGTCGTTTCCGGGTGGACGGACACCGTGGCGTGGCGACTTAGCAAATGAAAACACGCACCGGCGGGGCGGAAAAAAGCCGAAGAGCATATAAAACACCGATACTAAATTACGCCTTCTTGCGCCACCCACCACCGCGTCCGAGTGTCCGAGCAAATCGAGGCAGCGTGACGTTAGTCAATTAAATGCGCTTGTTTCGAGTCTATTTGTGAGCCTGCTCGTTTCTTCGAGTTTCGAGTGAACCACGGCAAAGCGTAGGCCTGATCCTCGCAGAACCACTCTTCCGAACACGCTGCCCCAAACATGCTTCCCGGTGATAAACGAACCGAATTGAGGCATAATCATCGTTAATAAACCTCCCCGGCGCGGCGAAACCGGCCCTTCCGGTTTTATTTGATACTTCAGATTCGGATTTCATTTCGAAACTCATTTTGGGCCGGTGGAACAGAATGAACAGGGACGGGGACAGGGACCCGAGCAGGGATCCCTTCATGCTTGCCTGTGTTGTACGAAGTTTGCGGATTTTGCGGTTGTCTCGATTGAGCGGGGCTTTTGTGGGATGAAAATGGCTACGCTGGAGGCGTACGAGCTGAAGCGATTGTACTAATAGAGACAGACCCGCGCTCGTACACGAAACATGGATGAAAATCTCGACATCTCTCCCACAACAAAAATGACCGCCTCAGCTACTAAAGTGTGATCTGGCTGCCGAGCTGCCCACCCACACTCTTCACTCTTTCCGGGGCGGAGATATCGTTTCGGTTTGCTTTTATTTGCATGTTTCCTGATACTTTTTTCTTCGTTTGCTGTTGTGCCCCGTCAATCGCTTTTCCGGCCCTGAGCTGAAGTATTAAGATTATAATCACTTATAAATATCGACCGTAAAACATAAACTCGCCGCATTAGACGACACGCGCACAAACACACGCAGAGCGGATTCGCGGGATCGTTATCGGGCGGGCGGAAAAGCATTTTCCAGAACAACCGGGCTCTGATTTTTTTTTCCAACTTCCCACGGCCTGATAGGCTTAGGAATGTTTTGCTGATGGCTTTAAGCGCTTGTCTGTGTTTGTTTGGGTTTTGTTTTCGTCCGTTCCTTCCCGGGATTGCATTTGCCGCTCGAGCCACGATCGGCACGCACTCTGATTATTATTAGTCGCAACAGGCGAGCCGGTTTTATTTGAGCACGCTGCTGCTATTTATTCTTTTGAGCTATCGTTTCAACCACCGCTGTTGGTTCCTATCAAGCTATACTAATCCAATCGCTACGAGAGAGAGAGAGAGAGAGAGAGAGAGAGGGAGGGAAAAAACATAAAAATGAAATCCATTCCTAGAGCAACAGGATGTGATTCGGAATGGGAGGGAAAACTCTTTCCGCCAGCTGGCACGAGCGTGATCCTGAAGCCGGGACCCGCTTGTAAAAAGGGGGCAATAAAATCCACCCCCATTTGCCATCTGAAATGGGTAATGAAACACAAAATACCGGCGCTATTTATCCCCGATGCGATGACCCCGGCGAAGCGATTTAAAAAAAACGATACAAACATTCGGTTGTGAAACATTCGTTTAGTTATGCTAAGCTCCTACCTCTTCGCGATCCCCGGGGCACGAAGAGGTAGGAGGAAGAGGTAGGTCGACACACAACATTAAATTGACTACATACGAAACGATGTAGCTGGGAGCGAAATATCCGACTTTAGAATGAAAGAGTCAAAGAGTCACATTTTTTTTTCGAAAAGCAATACGATGGCCGATTCAATTACGCATTCTTCATCACGGAAATCGGATGCGAAACAATGAGTTTCTCGTTCTCCTATTACATGCTTCATTTCGTTCCATTAGATGCTAATTAATTAAATTTGCAACTGATTTCCAATAGCGACACAACAGCGGGGCGAGCGCATGAATAATTGAATAAAAATTAATATGACAAGCCAGTTTGTTGTATCGGTTTCCACAAATTTCACGGTACATCTGTGCAATTATAAAACAATAGCAAACACCTGTCTGTCAGTATCGTTTCGGAGAGCTTTCGTTTGAAGGGCTAGTTGAACTCTATCAATTTGGTTTTCTTGCCCCTTTCCTTCCTTTGTTCTGTGGTTTAATCAGATCAATTAAGTAGACCCGAATTTAATTACCATGTGAGTAGATTCAGTGCTTCGAAAACGACATACTTTTTGTTGGATCATGTATACTAGAAACTTCACTAGGCGCAATTCGTCAAAGGAGTAGCATATCATCCTAAACAGAACAATGGTATACCAACACAATTCTATTTCAACAATATGTGCGAATTTATTATTTTATTTGAATTTTTTGTGTGTTGTCATAAACAATTGAATTTTGTTCATATATATTGAAACATTTGTATAAAATTTATAGCGCTTAAAGAAAATTAAAATAATAAATAGTAAACAAATATTAATTGTAATACCTATAGGGCTAAACCTATTAAAAGTTAAATGATTCGAAATGATTTCATAATTTTCGGAATTAAAATATCTTCATTTCATCTGAAGATTTATAGAAACCATTGTTTTATTGGTCTAGTTGCTTCATTAGTTTTTTATATTGATTTATCAACTTAAATGCAATTCTTCTCCTAGGTTCATCTGTCTGTCTGCCAACTTACGGCTTACTAGACTTGTTTATTTGAGTATAGTTGAGTATAGTTTAGTATACTTATAGTATAGTACAGTTAGAGTATAGATTTGGAAATATTATGAACTCAAATGTGCCACTGTTGCATACTATATTAAGCAACTTTTGCGGGAGAAATGCCGTACCAACATAAATGAATTTGGACCAAAAATATGGACACTTTATCTGCTTTGAAAGGAAATCTTTCAATTTGAAAATAAAGTTTTAGTTTCCTCATTAGTCATACGTTTGCACAAAACTGCATCAAATGGTTCCACAAAAATCTCGTTTCCTTGCTATTTGAAAATGCTACGGGTGATCGTCATATTTGATGTTTGAAATGGAATGTGTCGGTGAGTAAGACAGAAGTTTCAAAAGTAGTTGAACCGTCTCACTGCCTGCTAGATTGAAGTTGGGCTAAAACTGCAGAGTTGAATGAGTTCATTCCGACGTACAGCTTAATCACGTCTAGGTGGCAAATTTGACGATCCTGAGACGAACACATCCGGACAAAGAGCAAAATCCTGGCACACCCGGTTCGAGCTGACGAAGCCGAAACGACTCGCCCGATACTCATACGTCCAGGTTACATTATGATGATGTAACCACAATTGAAGGCAGGCAGCAGATCGTGCAATCCTCACCAGATAGGGAGCAGTTTTTGCAGCAATTTTCCATTGTTTATTGTTTCGTGTGGTGGAGCGCCCGCCCGGGTCGATGGTGGTGGAGTGTCTGTGCTATTTTACCAAACATGCCCCGGAAATGTGTTTCAAATTGAGTTTAAAATTACGTTCTTCTCGTTTCCGCAACACGCTCCCCGTCTGAGATGGCATTAAAGCGCTTGGAGAGGCTTTGCCCCATTTGCCCACAAGGTACGACTGTACGACTTCAAACAAAAAAGCACCAGGTAGATACGGGCCAATCGAGCAGTGGGTTGCTGCGGGCGCACAAGGACGAAAACTTCGTCGTTCAAGTGTGCGTACCGGGCAACTGGCGGCGATGCATGTGTGAGTGTGTGGGAAAAGTAAAATTTATGACTTTTCATAAACTGTGCCACCGGTTGAATTTTTCCTCGCACACTCACTCACTCGCACACACACACACGGTGCAAACAGCCCGTAGAAGGAATGTGTCTGATGATTGCGACCCCCGTTCCACCGAGCTGCGGTGGGTGAGGAAGCGAGGCCACAAAAACAGAGCAAGGACTCGTCCCATTCGACAGCCAACCACGGGACCCGGAAATGATCCCTGGATCCCGTGCTAGTGCGCCGAGCGGACTATTAGTAGGTTTGCGACAGCAGGATGTGGTTGCGGTGAGTAGTTTCAGGTCGTCTCAGCAATTTTGAGGAGCTCAGGTTCAGGTTCACGCCCGGTCCCACCCGTCTGCAACGGTACCAAGGGGTAATGCGTTTTTACCTTCGGTTGCAGCCTTTCGCGAGGAGGCAGTGCAGTTTGGACCGGGGACAGAAGTTTGCGTTTGAGAGAAAACATATTTTACGCCATGCTCACCGTGCGCCGCTCCGGATGCCGGTAGAATTTGTCGAAGTGAGTTTTGTTGACTCTTCTTCGGTTGGGCGTGTAGGAGCGTGTAGGTGGCAGTAAGTGCCTGAGGGCTGCTTCGGGAACTTCCCCGCCCGTAGTGCCACGTGTACAGAATGCAAAGTTTGCCTGTTAGGAAATATTTCGCCCTAGTTTGGACGGGAAAGATTTGTTTTCGTTCTTTTTGCAGCCCGCCACGCTTCCAGCCCGTCGATCGATGTAAGGGGTTGTTGTTACGGGCTGATTGCGTTAATAGCATTTTGTTTTGAATTTTGCGCAAGTTCCACTTTGTTCGGCGTGCTGCAGAAGGTTCTGGGGCAACTGCATACGGTTCTTGTACGCCGAACGAACGGGTTGATCGGGTCGATTGGATTCGTTTCATTTGACATGATTTATTGTCACGCGACACAATGGAGAGAATGTGCGTTTAGTTTCATTTAATGTTTAACTTTCAGGACAAACATGAGTTCATGTATAGAAATGTTTAACGTAACGTAGCAAAAATAAGAGTGAATAATGTTCATGTAGAGTGTTAATATTGGTGTTCATGTAGAGTGTTAATATTGGTAGAGTGTTAATATTGGTTAATATTGGTTTTTTTATGATTAAATGTCTTATCTCAAGTTTAGTTCAGTAGGTAAACTTATGGTTGAACTATTAACGAAATATATTCTATGGTTCAGCTTGAACTAATACGAACTTCGTTAAACTTCGCTTACTGATTCTTTTCCTCCATTTTTTAATGTTTAATACTTTAAAAACGATTTAAAGATAAAAAAATATTCATCATGGTCAAAAGTTTATGAAAAATCTTCAAAATAATCTTCATGTTTCTGTTCAAGCATAAATAAAATTAAAAATCATAAAAAAACGTTAAAAATCTAAAAAATCACAACATTATAACCAAATAAACATTGTGAGGTGATTTGATACAAAGCTGAATAAACAATACATGAGATCAAAAATAGAGATTTGAAACGAAAACGTGGAATAGAAGCTCACCAAACTCCCTTTTTGATAATGTTCTGTTGATAATAAATCCAGCTCAAAATCTCAACAACAGTGTAATCAAAAACTGCATTTCTCTATCTCATTTTTGAGGTAAAACCGCTTTTTAACGATTATAATGCATTTACTTAAAAATACTCCAAGCATGTCATATGCTATTTATCCAGATATATAGACTAATTCAAAGAAAAACTATTGGTTAGAATATGAATTGCTTTATCTTACTTGGAGAAAATGGATTAATGGGTTGAAGCATGATTTGCTTTACAAAACATCAGTTTGTTATAAGCTACACAGGTATCCTACCGCAACTATGTTTACTTTATCTTGCTTAATTTATCATCTTTAGCATGTTTATCTTCTGAGTTCCAAGACCAAGAAACGAAAAAGGTATTCAGCACACAATGACCGTTTGACCAGATGTGGGTGTAGACGAAGCGCTTGCAACCCTTATCGTGCAACACGCTACAGCCAGCGGGTACGCACCACCAAAAGTCAAGCGAGGCAAAACCAAAGCGACGCTATTATTATCGCGTAACTAATGTTTTGCATGAAATCCTTCGCTTATCGTCGCGCACCCACAAACACCCCCCCCCCCCCCACCCACAACCGCCACCGTACGCAACAAAACGATGCGGCCCAACAACACAAAAAAGAGAGCCTGGAAAGATGAAAAATGCGCTCGAATTTATATTTTATGATTCAAGAAAACTAGTTCCACTCCGTGCGCCCGGGATGAGTTGATGAGCGAAGGAGCGAAGGAGCCACCGCCAAGTGCATGTCGCCTCGGTCGGGGTCGAGCGAATGATAAGAATAAATTATCCTACCGTGCGATGAATCACGCCCGCCCGCTGCAAATGGGGTTGAAGAAAGGTGCGTCTTGCGGTTCCCGGTGGGTGGAGGGGGGAGGGGGCTGGGTCAGAATGACCACAGCTAAAACCATCATCCGAGTCGCAAAGATCGCGGCGTACCAGCGGCGTACGCTCGCCGACAGCGCATCCACGCAACGGCGAAGAATGGCTTCAATAAATCATAAGCGGTCCGGTGAAAGGCAACCTACCTTCGGTCCCTTTTCGCTTTTGTGTGACCGTGCTGGTGGGGGTGGGTCGGATGACAGATGAGAAGGCCCTTGTGGAAGAGGGTGGTAGGGGAGAGAGAGAGAGAGAGGAAGGTAGGAAATAAAAGCATGCGAATGCTGTAATCTTTTCACCTCAGCGGACGACGCGTCGCATGGAAGCGCATCGCCGTGGTCTTCGTCGTCATCCGTCTGGCCATTCTTTCCCCATCGGTCATTATTCGCATAGCGCAAGACACGCGCAGGATACCCCACAAAAAGGATAGGCGAGGCGGCGAGTGTACCATCTTTAAATCGTACCGCGCAGAGAAGGTTGACGAAAAGGGAAGATCGGGACCGAGCCGTCGCTGTTGTTGTCCGTGTGGATATTAGTGTTTCTTCGTGAGAGTGAGAGAGTGGTTTCTTTTCATACCTACTTCTTTGTAAAACACACACAAAACAACAGCAACCAAAAACCATGAACTCGGTGGTAAATTTGATAAGCGGTAAAAGGAGACATTTAGCTCTTTTTTGCCTGAGTGAAGCGCAAACCCGATGAGTGACATCGCCACCGCCGGCGTCCGATGAGCGATGGTGTTGATAACCCGGGCATCAAATCTTGGCCCCATTGGAACTCGGTACCGCAAACTTCTTCTAGCAAGGTTGTTTTTTTTTGGCGAAAAAGGGCAAACTTTGCTCACAAATGGTACCCTTACTGTACGGTGTGGAAACGGGATGGAAAATTTAATTTATGAGCCAAATTTTTCTTCTCCCTCCTGAGGGGTCTCTTCTTGTCGTCCGTATGAGTAGTCAGCAGGGCGCGGCGCTATTAGCGAACGGGTATTTATAGTGTGTTTAACGAGACGCCAACTTCGGACGCCGGCCAGTTCTTGTCCATCTGCCGTGCAAGAGGCGCATCGTCCAACCGGACAATATATGAGCTCCGGCTCGTCACAGTTCCTAGCCGCACGCACCGGGAGTCAATGGGGCGGACGGCTTCACGCCGCTTCTTCGCGTGACAAAAATCCTCACCGGGCTGTAAATCGTCGCCGGGTTTGACTTTATTGAATACATTGCCCAAAATCGGTCGCCCTTTTGTGCCGGCTTCCCGGAACGTCATGTGTTCGTGAGACACGCGGTCCTTTTGTTGTCGAACCCGAGCGTCGAACCATTCACAGGTAGGACGACATTTCGGTGATTTATGGTTGCCGCTCGCCGCGCGACGAGGGATTACTTCCGAGCGGGGGTGCCGCGAAGCAGCTCGCGCAGGGCCAAAAACCTGCCAACGGAAGCAATCCGGGTGACATTCCTACTGCCGGGGCCCGGGATTTGTGAGCCGGGTTGAAAAATTGTTTCTTATTATTTTCTGCCGTCGTTTTGCTCCGGAGCTTCGGTTCCATTTCCGGCTTTGAGAGAGAAAGCACCGTCGTAGTATCTTAATACCGCCACTGATCTGATAAGTGTTTGCGAACTGCGTTAAAGCCATTCGACGGCACGATCAGCAGGATTGCTTTGTGTTTTTCGCACTTTCTCCTTGGCTTGCTTCGATTCCACGCAACGAACCCAGTTTGACAATGACAAAACCGGGTTCAAGGACCTTCATTTGTGCAGTTGCGACTTCCGATCGGAGGAGAGTTCAAAATGTTTGGAAGTGACATGAATGTGCTCAGTGAGTTCTCAGGAATCCGAAAGCGAAAGCGTCCGAAAAAATACTAATGACAATTATCGACGCCTGCGAAAGCTTTCCGCTTGATGACTCTATCACTTTTAGGAGTGAAGCCATATCAAACGCTCGCACGAAACAGATTGCTTTCGAATAGGATATGGAAATCCCATTTCCGTTCCGATGGTTTCATTACATGGCACGCGCGAGCTTAATCTTCCATCGCTTCTGTGTGGGTTGCGCACTCGTTGTAGCGTTTTTTTTCTCGCCACCCAATTTCCCAGCGTGAGGCGCGGGGGGAAAATGTGATGTAAGTTTTCCATTCGCACGAAACTAATGCTAGTACGCCAAATGAATGTAGCATATTCATTTCCGCACACATCCAGCAATGTAATGAACAAACACTGGTGCGATGCAGCTGCTGCGGTTCAGTTTGCTTTTGTTGCTCGTTTCTCATTGGGTTGGGAAACGGATTGAATTTTGCTGCAAATTTTTGGAACGAAGTCATAATACGAGCAGCTCGACCCAAACGCATCGTAATGGATTGGATTCGCCGGAAGCACTTACATTGTTTTGTAGGGAAACCAGAATTCACCGATCAATGTCTCGCTGGAAGTTGATAACAAGTTGATGCGCATCGTGATGTATGCATTGGTTTTTCGAGTATGAATTTCATTCGTTTTTCATCCGCATTGCTGCGCTCAACTGATTATAGCTATGGTTTAACATGTAAATCGGCTATAGGAGAAGTATTATTGGAGTTTTATTGGGTTTTGCAGCTTGAAATGCAAAGTTAGAGCTTCAATTCAAGCACTTCAATTGAATTTATTTGCCTCTAGACTATATTATATTACTCTGGCATAACGAATATGAGTATTACATTACACGTGCCAACATTTTATGTCAGAATAAGCTGAAATCCACATATTCCATTCATATGTGCTTCCAACAAGATAGCTTGAGTGCTTCTTCTTCTTCATTAGCCCTACACCATTTGTAGGTCTTGGCCTCTGCCCTGTCTTGACTTAATTATACCCAGGGACGGACCCTAGTTGAAATTGGAACCCACAATACATTCTAAACCATATCGAAGGCTAGTTCACTGTTTTACAGAGATCCCATTAATCAACACGGACTCTTCATTCTGATGGTCAAATCAATATGTGCCTCACCATTTCATCGTAAGTAATTATCACTACACCAAAATCGGTACACTTTTCGCCAGTCGTACTAGCGGCGGGCCCGAGCAGGGCAGAATTAATGGCACGATTCCGTTGAGTTAATTGTTTACCACTCGGAACCACACAGGCGCATAATTATTTCTAGCCATGAACTTAATTACAGCCACCACCATGCGCTTGATCTACGGACGCTGCTGATCTCTTCAGCAAGCGTGAACAAGCTGGGGGGAGAGAGAGAGAGAATGGAACCCAAAGAAGATGGATAAAAACACGTCGATTTCACATCGAATCGAACGCCGAGACGACGGGACGAGGCTCGAACGTGGTACGTGGAAAACTCCGGATGGCCGGGCCGGTTCCACCGTGTCATCATCCGCCGCCGCCCGATGACGGTGACGGTGCGGAATCGTTAAGAAAACGTTCTTCTCCCCAGCACCCGAAGGAGCTCTGAGCGCCCGGGGCCAGAGGGAAAAGTTTTGCTCCACCTAGCATGGGTTTGCTTAATGAACCATTAAGTTTATTTTTCTTCGATGTGATGTTTAGCAGTGTTCAAACAATTTTCCCGTACCCGGACGACGTCGGCCCGGACCGAAACAACGATTATGCTGTCTCCCTCCCCGGCCGACGGGGGCGATGAAAATCGTACGAAACTTTCGACGCAACGCGTCCGCTTCCTAATGGGATAATGGAAAACATGTTGCTCGTGATTGATTTGTCAACACCACCACCGTGATTGAGCGATAGTGAGCAGGAGCCGATCACGGTGGACAAAGGGAAAAACAAACTTCGGGCCAAAAAATCGGGTCACTCCCGGGACTAATCCGGGATGGGGGGGACGATCGCATCGCATCCCGTCGGCGGTCGTTCGGTTAATTAATGGTCGTTGGAAAGCAGCGACGGTAATTAACTAGCGCTATCGAAGTGTAGTGTCATCATTGCCGTGCTGCTGGAAAATGGCACTTCATTGTTTGCTCACAGCTGAAGGTTTTTTTCGATTTTGTTATCCGACTCGAAACGTCTTTTGGGCGGAAAAAGCCCCTATAAAAAGTAGCTTCATCTGTCAGCTGCAGGTACAGTGTGCGTTTGGAAGAGAGACAGCATAGTTGAGAGCTTCGAAAGCTTTGGCTGAGGATTGTGGGAACAATGTCCAAGTTAGTATGGTTGGTTTGCGTTGCTGTGGCGTGCTGTTCGATGGCGGTTGCGGACAAAACACCACGCCGGGATGCCGAATATCCGCCACCAGAGCTGCTCGAGGCCATGAAACCACTGCATGACATTTGCGTCGGGAAAACCGGTGTTACCGACGGTGAGTTTTCGCGCTGGCGTTTATTAGACTTATGCCTACTTGAAGGTTCATCTGCTGGATATTTGCTGGATATATGGTCAAGGTGCTCACAGTTTACTGTATTATACTTTACAAGTAGAAAGTTATGTAAAACGTAAAAACCTATCAGTCCCTCCAATTTCAGACTTAACACAATGATCGAATAGTTATCTTAAGGTTGGTATCTTGTTAAAAAAGATGTAATCGTTCAATTGTTACAAGAAGTGCAAAATATTACACAATTTCATTTCCAAATCATCGTTTTTAATGTTGTTATATGTTGTTAAAAGAATCGATAAATGCTTGAGTAATAGTAATTTCGACAAAATCAACCTCAATGCCTTAAAGATCCACATTCTAGTGGATGTTGAATTGAAAACGTTTTTTGCTTAACTATTTGTTTAGTAATGACTAATGATGATGGATTACATAACGCTGAGAACTCATATACGAAACATTAAAAAAAAACTATAAAACCCCTAGAAAACCCAATCATTTTGACTAACCCTGGTCACAACTCCCCTTCCAGAGGCGATCAAGAAGTTCAGCGACGAGGAGATCCACGAGGACGAAAAGCTCAAATGCTACATGAACTGTCTGTTCCACGAGGCGAAGGTGGTCGACGACAACGGTGACGTGCATCTGGAGAAGCTGCACGACTCCCTCCCGAACTCGATGCACGACATCGCGATGCACATGGGCAAACGGTGCCTCTATCCCGAGGGCGAGAACCTCTGCGACAAGGCGTTCTGGCTGCACAAGTGCTGGAAGCAGTCCGACCCCAAGGTACACTGGCCCTGGCGAAAGCGCCCTTTGGGTAGCGCAAAAGAAACATTTGGCCAACGCCGACCGCCCACCCATCCAGCCACCCAGCCATCGCGCCGCCGACTTTGATCCCATCGCGCCGGCGTGTTCGAGATATTTCCTTCGGCCGGGTGGCAAGTTTTTAATTGAAAAAGTTTAACTTTTAATTGCTTCCGGTTAGCGCGACGCCGGGCGCGCGATCTTCACGGGCCGGCGACCCACCGTGGTGCGGCAAATATGGTTTTGCTTTGGCGATTTCGCGCGGACATTTTTTCCCCGATTTGGGATTGAAATTCATTCGTCCTGCGTGCGTTTTTTTTTCGTGCCGTTCTGAGCTGATGGTGCAACTGCACTCTTTTTCGCTTCGTTCCAGCACTACTTCCTGGTGTAAGGAGTTCGCCGTAACGGAACCGCACGAGGCCCGTCGCGGAGGATGCGTACCGGTGGGATCCTGGCACGGTGCGACGGTCCCAAGCATCCCGGCTGATGGTGCGGAATAGTAATTAACCTCTTTCGCGTTCGCGTACCGCAATTGCACTGCACGTAGCCGTTCCTAGCCGAACCTGTGACTAACCGACCACGGCGCGACCATTTCAAGATCCCGATCCCGATTCGACCCGGTTTCAAATCTCGAACGGTGCGCACCAATGGATGAAAATTCAAAATTTCCAACCTAAACATTCGCTCAAAGTTCAACTTCTTACTAACCCCGCTTCGCTTCTCTAACTCAGACTCTCTCTCTCTCTCCTTGACCTTCCTTGCTGAGAGCAGAAATGCGCGTTGCAAGCTCGCATGAAAAAAAAAAAGTACATAAAAACGAATAAAACGAAGAACAAAACTACACACACTCTGCCTGTCGGGCTGGCCCCGTTGAGAAACAACCGAAAGAGAAACTATAATCAGACCGTATTTTCTTTTAATTACATTTGGCACAAAACTTTCAACAAGTCGTAGGTTGACTTGGCTTCCGCGAGGCGTGGTGTGGTCTTGAGGATTCCCTGAAAATGATCCCGGAGAGCTTTTAGACGGGTCGCGGGGTATTTTCCTTTCTCAACTCTGCTGGTTTCTCTTGTTAAAGTTTAAATGACTGAATTCGGTGTGAAAATTGCATATGCACTAGCATGCCATGGATATTGCTGCATTTCGCCTTAAAGAGGATTTTGGTGGAAAACGGGTTTGGAAGGAGAAGATAAAAGAGTTTAGACAAGGATGGTTTTGTTTCTAGTGGTTTGTTAAGACAAACTTTACCTGCTCCGATTAAACAAGTGTTGGAAGACATTTTAAAGGAATACAAATTATTTAAGTGATCCATCTCTTTGTTAAATTACAATTCTTGTAAAATAAAACAAAAAACCTCGGGAGAAAATTGTTTACTAACTCATATTTATGAACGTTAAGGATCATGATTTATATTTATTTTAATTTAATCAAGCATTTCTAATATCTGGTTTGATATTTCCAAAGAAGTGTTTAAATTTTGTCTTTATATTTGTTCTTTAAATTTATTTGCTGTTTGGTCACAAGAATTATTAAACAATAGTATGACAATTAAATTTCGATATGTGTACCTCTCAATCAGATCTGAGTATTGTGACTCGATTATTCTGCCATTTTCACACTCTAAATGATCCACTAAACGGCCACCAGTTAGCTTTCCACCACGCGTCCTCCAAGTCCGCGCGCGAACAAAAAAAAAGACACGGTTCGCGAGTCACGCTCCGCGGAAAAGGAAAAGCCCGCTGCAGGTGCACCGCGTCGTGCCAGGTACGGGTCGCGTTTTTTAAGTTGACAGCTTGTCGCGGCAAAGTCAGAATCGAATCTGTTGCATGGCAGCTGGATGAAAACAAACCAACAGAGAAAAAATGCCGCCTCCGGAACTGCACGATTCGAAACAGACGAAATGCAAAACTCGACTCGCTCCCCAGTTGACAGTGGGACGTAAATCTGTCGCTCCGGCAGATAATTTACTGCTTCTTACGCGGGCCCGGGTCCGCGTCCGCTGCAGTCGGAAACGCCGCCTCAAGGTAGTTGACGTCCGGGTAAATGCTTTTAGCGGGCAATTAAAATTGCTAATTAAATGACAGTTCATTTTAAAACTGTTGTGTAAGAAGCTTTTGTCGTGTCTGCCCGTCTGCCACGCCTGTCCGTGCGAAAGCGGCCGGGAAATGAAACGTTCCATCATCGCGATGCGCGGCACATTTCGCGGGCGTCTAACGAAGTGTCATCCGAATTTGTAATTAACACAACGGCTCCGTGCGCCGTTGTGCTGCTGCAGTAAACATTTCGACAGCACCGTACGCAGGCTGCATTCGTAATTTGTTCGGTAACGAAGATGTCTCGTCAAAGTCAATATGACTCGCGTGCTGGAAGGGGAAAATCTCGCCACCATTCCCCGGCCACTTATCACGCGTAAGACTTTTCATCGCCCCTCGAGCGGTTGGCGGTTTTCATCAAAACGAGTGTCATCTTTTAATCCTTTCCGAGTCAACGCTTCTTTCCGAGTACAATCTGGCGCTGATCCGATCTCAATCCGACCGGATGGATCCAATACAGCGGCCGTTAAATGCATCCGGCGCGTCACAGCGGAACGAATAACCATTAGAGAAATTATTTTTTAAGATGAGATAAAAATAAAATCAAACGATGCCGTCTGTTCCGTACAGTCGGAAAATCCCCGGCTCAACGTACAACCCCGTTGCTGCACGGGATTCGTTTCTTGCGGAAGTTCAATCTTTCCATAAAACGTAAGAACACACACACACACAGACCCAGCGTCACGCGGCACTGAAGATAAACCAAGTCATCATCGTCATCGTCAAACATTATCATTATCATCGGTCTACATTCACGTCCCGCTTTCGTTCGCAGGGTGCCCTCCTCAATCAGGGCCTTCAGGATGCGTTCGAATATGGGCATGTGATGAAACACAAGCATCCTCCCTCTCCCCATCGATATCGAACATCAAAATTCAATTTCTTTAAAAGCTGGTCCCTTTTTATTTTGCTCTGATTCGTTCATTTTCGAGCTTCCCGGAATGCTTATCTCGACCGACGCGTGTAGCATTATTCGCATTCGAAGGTGCATTAACACTACATGGCCAGGCGAAAGGCCCGAGCCATCCGGTTCGGGTTCGTCGGTTTGGGCTACATCGGATGTCTTTGCTACGATCGAGTGCCTTGGGAGAAAGATAATTGCGAAATCCTTTCATGTATAGCATCGGACTATCCAACTCTAACTTTGTTTTTCCAATGTTTGACATGAAGTAAACAAAAGAAACACGTTTAAAATGCGCTGTTTCACGGAGCGAACCTTTGCCGTGCTGGAAGTTAGGTTAGCAGTGTTGTGATATCATCACAGGGGGGCATAAAGTTCAATGAACGGTTAGATCAAAGCTCTCTTTACACAACAGGGGAGAGAAGAATTGTTTCGTCCAACAATGGAAACTTCGGTCACAGGCGGGGTTTATTATAGAGTTGAGTTGCAATGTGGAATGTGCATGTAGTAAATTCAACTTTTTTCTACCATTTCGCTACAGTTCTATAGAATAGAAGTGAAATCTAGGTTGCCAGCAGTCATTTCAAGAACAGACAATGGGAAATGTTGATTTAAAATGATTTGATTTGATTTTTTTTCATATCAATTCCTGTATGTGCAGCGTGCATATAGTTCACCTAGGAACCCTCTATTTCATGAATTAATACCTGCGAAATATAGAGAATTGTATGAACTATTGAACAACTAAACAATCGATTTCTCATCTCATATTAAATGTGACCCCGGGACACTTCATGCTTCATCGTACACAACTTTGCAACGCCATGTTTCCCTGGGAAAAGTATCAAAAACTTCCTAACTTACCTTAGCGGTCCGTCGTTCGGGATAGACAAAATTCCAGCCCGGCACGCTGTTCATCGCTGCCAAGTGTGTAATATGATAGCTAGTTGGCCACGACACCTTCAATAAAGACACACTCCGCCGCTAGCGAATCGATCCCTCCGAGCGGTGCACGCCAATGGTAAAGTTTGCTCAATTTCCTCCACCTTTATTGAACGTTTTACTGTCGAGAGCGATAAATTTCGCTTCCCGGGGAATGCACGGCCATGGGTCTGGCCCGGTGTCGTTTAACGTGCCCGATCGCGTCATCGAGCGGCGATCGGCGGTTGATGCAGCCTGGGAGGGAAACATTCCGCCACCGGTCCGGGTCCCGGGGCTGCGTGTGTTGCTCTGCGGACGAAGTTCTGTGGTTCCGGCACTCGAAAACTTTGACCAAAGAATTTTAATAAAAACATTCAATTACCAGCTTCCAGCGTGGGGCAGAAGTTTGGAGCGACCGACGTGCGTCCATCGGGCACCGTCGTGGGCGGGAATTTTTCAGGGGCCGGGAAACAAAAAGGGCGGCCCCATTCCGGCCTGCCGGGGGCGTAACATCCACCACCGAAGGTCCATCGGTCCGTGGCAGGCGGCAGGAGGCGGTGAGCACGGCCGAGGCTTAGGGAAATAATTGATAGAATTGTAACTGAATGCGTGAACATAGTTCCGTACTTTCGGAGTTTGGCCACCGTCAGTCAAGTGCGGCCGAGCGTGCCGCCGGAAAACCAAACTGCGGAAAAGCTACGCCGCGACGGTCGGCGCATTTGAATTCGTTCCCAACTTCGCTCCGATTGCTGCGAGGTTTACGTTAATTGAATTAAATGGATTCCGTTTGTTTTGGTGGAAAAATTGTTTGTATTGCTGCGCCTTCGCCTCGCACCCCTCGTGCACGCAGTTCGTGCTACGCGCGCAAAAGTATGCGCAAAGACGTAGCGGCACCCGCGCCCGGTCGCTTTGTGTGAAAGTTACAAAGTCGCTAGTAAAAGCACTTTCTAAGTTTCTGCTCGTCGCGCAAGTTTAATGCGCTTTTTGTCGCTCAAGTGAACACCAATGCCGATCGACGAGCTGTGAGCAATCGGGCTTACTAGCCTGGGACGACCTTGGAAGTGGTCGTACACACTTACAGGCATTTTTGAAATGGATGTTTCATTTTGCTTTGATGGTTCGATACAACAAGATACCAAGAAGGTCCTAAATGATCGCCGCAATGAAAATTGAACTAAACATTTCACTATTTATATGCTTTTCTCTTGTCTTACCAATCAAAGCTTTATTGAATTACCATAAATTGCTGTTATTATATAACAAAGTTTATTTAACCAATCAAAATTTGTTTGAGACTATTTTTTTTAATTTTATTTTTTTAAGGTTTTTTTTCACTTACGTTTGATGATCAATGCGAAATGTATAAGCTAAACCTAGTCAGTACTGCCGATATTTTGTATTTACTAAATTTCAAGCAAAGCTGTTATGACAATCTCTGATTTATATTTCTTCTAGTTAATCAGGATGTTGAAAAAAGTGAAAAAAATGTTTAAAACATGCTCTAAAAACTTATATTGTAGTTCAAACGTTAAAAGTAAAACATTATTGTTATTTTAATTACGGAGACTTTCATGAAAAAAGGTTGTATTATAGGCTCCTCAAACATCACAATGATAATGAAGTTAATAGTTGCAAAATGCAAAATATACACTGTTTCGGAAGTTAGCAAGTTGAGTAGCTAGTTCAATTAAAGATATGCTTTACTATTGTTCATCAAACAACTATTTGTTTCCATTTCCATTTCAGCACAACTAAAGTTGTAACATAAACAGACACATAACTAATTAAAACACAAAAAGGATTAAGCATGAAGTAAATAAAAAAAAAACACATCCATTCTCGGCACGGCTGCGATCGGGAGAGACGGCCAACGTTATACCAACCGGAAAGCGTACCAAGCAGCCCCGTTTGCACAGTTCCGGTACCCACCGGCCGGACCGGCAGCGCTACCTGGCGGCGCGCCGTACTTTATGAATATTAAAACGTAGCGCTGCAAAGTGACAGGAAATCTCGGCTGACTAGAACAAGCTCCGGTTCGCAGAAACACGGCACGCCGCAATAGGATTTTCCGGTTCCGGTTTTTAATTTCATTCTTT
>KB672813.1:2474599-2488793 GCA_000349145.1 Anopheles dirus | reverse complement strand
TGTCATCATATATTCCCTGGGGCTGGTTAAATCTACCCCCAATAACACTCGATGTCTCATCAATCAAGATCAACCAAGAAGCTGTACATCATTGTAAAGGCCGAGTAGATCTTTTGCATAATATTGGTGAACGTCTCCATGTTGAGGGGTCCGACACTGCGAATGACCATCTCGGCTGGTATCTGGCTACGGTTGAGCATAAATTTGTATCGCAGCTGTTCCTCGGTCGGTAGCAGGTACCAGGGCAGGTTGGAAATGTCAGTAACAAGGCGATCGTTCTATCAATTTTGAATGGAAATTTAAGCAACCATATGTAAACGAACATTAAATTTATATTTACCATAATTTGCAACACCGTACCGAAAAAAGAGAACACGAAAAGTTGAAACAACGAGATCACTATGAAGCTGTACGTGGCGTACCAATCGGTCTGGAATAGTAGACTGCATTACTTCATGGACCAAGCGTGATGCGTTTCACCAAGTTCATACCGTGAGCGCTAAGAAGAGGTTAAACATGACCGAAAAACTGCAGGAAAACACCTGCACGAAGCAGATAGCTTCGTAGCACACCTGCAGCGACTCGACGTACGTGATGAGATCCTGATGATATCGATAGAGCCCGCGCATCCTCTTCCGGCAGAACGAATCGTACTCGGACGTGTTTCGCTCCCAGCAGGAGCTAATCACACCCAGATCCGCCTCAAACCGTTCGCACTCGATCTTAAACAGCTCACCGTAGCTAACGAAGTGCATCACAAACATAATGAACGCCGTATCCGAAGTGATCGCGCCGATACACCCGTACACAGCGATAAGCAGGTGGAGCGAATTGGTAATCCCGTACCCATATGTCGAGTAGATATCGATGCCCGGGATGTACAGCGGGAAGATCGTCACCTTCGTCTCCACCACGAAGTACATGTAGGCCGGGTAGAGCGAGAAAATCAGCACCGACGATAAGTACAAGCCCGTCGTGGCTTTCGTTATGATGTGAACGAGCACTATGATCCGCCCGATCACCATCTTCTGTTCCTCCGTGCCGTTCGTGTGCCGTTCATAAATCCCTTGCTTGAGCCCGTCGAAGTTAACCGCGTACTTCGACGCATTAACCGTCGTGTAGTACATCTTCAGTGAACACTGGAAGAAGAACCCGATGAAAGAAAGCGATTTGAACAGCTCGAACGTATCGCTCGCGATAATGATGGAGTACAGCATCCACAAGAAGTACTGCCCGCACAGAAACATCGTCACGTAGGTGCGGAACGTTTTCTTCCACGTTTTGCTCATCACATCGAACCCGATTACTTTACACAGCGAGCGCAGGAACTGCTCGTATTGGAGAAATTTTTCCGACGCCTCCATGGTGAACCGAACCGACACTGATGGCGCGCTGTACCGTGATGCTCTAGCGCATCAATCCATCTGCAGCCGATGCGCTACAAAAGTCAATACGGCTTGAATAAGTAATTGCAACCACGCGCCGGTGTGTTTTGATTCCATGTTTGCATTTTGCAACAATAGTTATCCGATTGGGGCGGATTTTTTGTTGTTGAAGTACTCGCTCGCTCGTACGAGCTGCCCAGCCGAGTAATTAATTGAATAAATAATCGACCAGAGTGGTAAGAGAACGATAGAACACCTGCAAACCATTAGCACACGTTTGTTTTTGTGTCTCGTTAACATGGCCGGTATCGGTGTTGAGATACCTTTTAATGGATTGTTAAAGGGAAAAATATCGATACAGCAACATCAACTAGCAATTAAAGTTTGATCATTATAATTGTGGAGTTTATACATATGTATCCTACAAATACTCGTGGTTTACATGAGGGACATGAGATGTTTCAGTTTTGAAATAAAGTCTACAGACGGGAAAATTTGTTTCATTACTTTAGCCAATTTCCAAAATAAATAACTTGAGCAACTGAGCTGAACTGATAGTGAATGGCTCCCTTCTCATCCTACCATATAAACTACTTAGGTTACTTATCTTCTTACGTTTCCAGAAGCATATGATAGGCCGCAGCCACACATTTGTCCATACCATTCATGGTTTATTAGTCAAATGTATGCTCTTACACTTCATGCTTAGGGGATACTGTCTAGATGGGATTTTGGTACCGGTCGTGTCATGTGGAGATCGATAAGACTACCACTAAACCACCGGCCGTCTCTCGCTTCAAACAATGCAGTATTGTAAAAGTTTTCCATGCAAAAGATACACTCATCTCGTGCTGTCAGGCATCAAGTCGATCCGACTCACCTGTGTCAGCCGTGAAGTTCTGCTCCAGAAGTCCTACTTAGCCCGGCGGGTCGTTCGTACCACCTGCCACGAATCGGCTCCATCCAGACGACGATTTCAATTATCGAACCTGTCTTCCCGGCATCGCAACAACGCTCGGCCCGGCTAACACCTTCGGCGAAAGATGCTTGCAAAACTCGATTAACCTCCTTTTCATTTCATAATTTGAATATCAAATCCGACTCCATATGGGTACCGGGCGACTGGTTTAACGCCTGGAACCTGTCACGGATGCCAAACGGTCCTCAACCGACGCATCCAAGCACCCAAGGAGGATGGGAAAACCGTGAAGGGACCAACGTCAGACAAAAAATTCCAACACGAAAAGAGGGCGAGTGAGTGAAACACAAAAAAAAACACGTTCACCGAAACGTGTCGGAGGCGGTTTCGGGGTGTTGACAGCGTTTGCGCCCCGGAATCGAATGAATATTTGACAACACGAACTCCGAAAAATGATTCCATTCGGGCCGGAGTCGTTTTGGGCAACAATAGAGAGAAAAAAAACTAAAAACCCTAACACCTGCGACCCTTTGGGCCGGGCGATCGTCGAGTCCGCCAGTGTCAGGCCTTTTGTCTCGTACGTTGTGCGTGTGGATGGGGCAGAAACACAGCCCTCCTTTCTCGACAGCACCCGTCGAAGAAAACCGAACCGAGCAAGACAAGACAATGAGCGGAGCGAATGAATTGTTGAACGAAAATGGCGCACGAGCTGGCCCGCGTGATATGACGTTCCTTGCGGCAGGAGCAGGAGCGACAATCCTCATCATCACCGGAGCTGCAACGTATCGGCCACGTCAACAGTCGTGCCAGTATGTGACACCTGATGTCAGAAATTTGCTTCTCGCTGCCTGAGTCTTCCGAGTTTTTTTTTCTCCTGCTTCTGCTACCGATCATGTCCGCTCGTCAATCTGGCGTGCGCAACACAATGCCTGCAGGGTTCGCTGCGAAGAATGGCTCTTTATGATTGATTCCTCCCTCACAGTTTTGGGCCATCCTTCGGTCGGAAACTCCCCCGGGGGCCACCAGGAGAAGAGTTGCTCTAGTGGAGAAAAATAGCAGCCAAAAAAAACACACCATATCCATATGAGACACACACACACGATGGGATTGGCAATCTTGAGCTGGCAAAACGAGCGTCTTTTTCGTACCTTCCCTGCCCGGGGCGGCATCACATGCGGCAGCAGTGATTTTGGCCAAGGATTATGTGCTCCCATGACGAGCGAGCCTTCCACGGGGACTGTTTTGGTCGGATGTGGCTCTCTGTGTCCCCATGCCCAAAACCCCGTAGCACGCTGGACGGTGGAGATAATGATGCTACGATGCGATGGCCACCGGCTACACCCGTGAATCGTATCCGTGCGTCGTCCTGCGAGACGAACGAACAAAAAAAAAAAAATGGATATCAATTTCATCCAATCAGAAAATGATCGGTCGAGTATTGCCCAAACCGCTCCCGGAGGGATTCGCATCCCATACGGGGACGGGAGCATAAATTATCGATATGAGAAAAAATGACCACGTGCGGGGTCGGCCGGCGCTGGCGATTAGACGCGCCGGGAACCAATCCGTTCGCAAATGGCTTATCTAAGCGGCCGGTAATAGGTTTTCGGGTGGGAGCACGGGGGTCGAGCCTGTTATCTGTACAAGATTGAAGATCATTATATGCTTTCGGCGATAAATAATCAAAACTCGCTCTCGCCCGTCGGCTAACGGCGCTGGGCCGGAATATGTTAAGCAGCTTTCACAGCTCAACGCGATCGGGATGGGGGAACAGGTCGGAAGATGAACCGATAACCTCTGCGGCACGTGGGTGGGTGAGGCGTCCTTTTGCGCGTGGCGTCGTAAAAATACGCCATGACCTTAATCACGCATATATCTCGGCCCGGGTCACAAATTATGAAAAGTTGATGCAAATTTACGACCAGCGGAAAGGGAGTTTGCGTCGGTCGGTGGAGCGTATCCGCTCTAGTTCCGGGAAGTCAAACAGAACAGGATTAGGACTGCAAAGCGGCTAGGGCTACAGTACGATGTTTCCTTTAGTCCGTGGTATCGTTTGTTTAGGTGCTGAGTTTTGACTACAGGAATTGTCAATCCTTCATTTCTAACCATCGTTTGTACGAAGCATTAAGAGATTAATTATAAAAGCCTTTCAGAAGATAGCTTTATTTTTAGATTAAGACCTGCTACATGCAAATATGATTGATAGAGTTATAGTAAAATATAGTTTCTTAGCAACAATAATAGATTTAATTCAAAGAGAATCGTTTTTAACACCAACGACCATCTCAATTGACACATAGAAGGTTATTTTTGGAATTTCTTGTCAATCGAACTGAAAATATTACCTATTATGCGCCAACTATCATATTTTTCATAATCGGTTTAACTTTTGATTCGCTTTTTTCCCAGTGCTGCTAACGTTTCCTGTACTTGAAAATCTGTCTTGACCAGAATTAATGGAAAATAACAAAAATAATCAAATGTAATTATGCTAATGTGTTTAAAACCAAAATGCAAAAGTTATTTTTAATATGTTTCTACTATTCCATGTTAGAAAGTTGACTTTGACTAATACGGGACCTGTACTAATATGCTAAGCATAGTTTTTTGGCAATAAAAATACAAACCCTCTAATTTGATAAGCTCCAAATTTCAGCGAAAACTGCGCGCAAGCTGTCCGGAACAAGTTAAATTGGGTGCATCATGAAACTGATCGCATCGTGCAAAATACCCTACGTAAGCCTTTAACCTAGCTACGGTTGCTCACCGTTGGTACCTTACTGATCGACCGTCAAGGCCAACCGGTTGCGATTAATGCTGCTGGTGAAACAATGTTTTAAATGAAATAGTTTACGCTGAAATTCAATAAACCCATGTGGCTGGGTGTGTGCGTGCCTGAATGCGTTGCATAATTTAGCCCGCACCGGCCGAGCAGCTCACAGCTCACGTGCTGCCTTCATCCTAATTGGCTTTCATCGGATGCAATAGCGAGCGTTTAGACCGACCGGGCGGCGGGGCCTTGTGCAGGGCACGCGTGGCGCCAGGCTGCAGCTGACCGGCTGCAATCGGGCCGGCTGGGTTTATCGTTTAGGATAACGCTCCCATCGCGGTTTTGCGCCACCGGATGATCGGTGCGATCCACCCGATAGCCCCGGCGTCCGGAGCCAGCAAAACGAATGTTGTTTTAATGATGAGCGCTAGGCGCGTGCACACCGTGAACTGTCGGGCCCCAGTAACGCCATGGGTTTGGGGTTCTGCCGAGCGTCGAACGCTGAAGGATAATGCACTTTTCCCACCCCCCTCGTGCGGTGGAAGTGGCCGAATTATGGATGGGGGTTTCGGGAAGGGCACACGGCAGCGATTCGGATGTTCCCGAATTTTGCGTCCAAGCCCGGGCCCGCTGTGCGCCCATAGGGTAGATTGTTTGCTGCGAGCATGGGAATATTTCATGAAGCATTAAACGCGATTGCACTTCGGCTAACGACGCCCGGGCGCTAGCAGAAGGATGCCAGATAAGGTAGACCGACCGAACGTAGGAGATTTAAAATGTTCATTAAATGATAAATCGCTGGCTAATTCAGTTAATGGGTGTTAAATCAGCTTATTGCCTTGTCTCCGCCATGCTCGGTGGCCATTTTGCGGGGCTGCAGAGACGCGCGTTTCTTTCCTTTCTTTGCGCTTCGTCCTTCAATGGTAGCAATGCATGCAAAAGTGCACGGCGCCAAACCTTCCCAGGGACATAAATCAACTAGCTTTTTGAGCGGGCAGTCCCTTTTTTTCATTTCGTGTCACCCTCACATGGGCCCGCTGTAAAAAAGCCAACAAGCTGGCCTGGATAAACAGCTGTATTTCGGCCCGGCCCACGCCGTCCTGCACATAATTCCACCCCCCCCCCCCCCCCCATCAACCGGACCCATAATAGGCAGGTGACAAATGTATGCACATGGGGGCTGGGGCAGGAAATTAATGCACGTAGCACCCGTTTTGGGTGGCCCTTTTACACCGTGACAACTCATTTGTCCTCGATTGGCCCGTGGGCAAACAAATTAACTGATGACTGATGGCACCGGGTGCGCTGCGACTTCCGGTCGCACTTCGGCCCGCTGCACCCGCGATGCACTTCCGATTTTGGGCGGGTGGCACACACACACACACAATAAAGCAACCGGGGAGGAACGCGAACGCAGTTATTTACCCGTTAATTACTGGTTAAGTGTGAGTGAAAAACGAGCGTACAATTATTATAAACGTGTCCGTCCGTTTGCCGGGCGCCGGGACCGTGCGGGATTGTTGGACGTGTGTGATAATAAGTTTGGTGTTTTTGTGCTTCATTTCCGGTACATCTGATGGAGAGGGGGGGGAGGGGGCGAAGGGCGCGAGGCACCGCGTAAACGGTGGCATTACACACTGGGAGGAGTTACATGTAATTGCAGTGAGCCTTACAGATGTGAAATTACAGCGTTTGCACCGTTGCAATGCTAATGAAGATATGTGCAGTGGGCTAATTGGTTTGCCGTTTTGGGAAGGGTAATGGTGAGCCAGGGATAGTTTACATTACAGCACGCCTTAGATGTGTCATTATTCTGTACCTTTGGTGTTATTATGTTTCTGCAGACAGTTTTGAAATCCATCCATCATTCTGCTTCTTGCTTATGCTGGTTTTCTCAATTATTTTTCAATTATTCCAATAGGTTATTCAACTATTTCTATTCATTCTCTACATTGAGAAGGATGTGACTTATTAATGACGATAATTATGCATATAAAGCAAAACATTTAAGAACCTAATAAATTTACATTAATAGGTTTTGTGAGAGTGTTTCGTATGTTTCGTGTTTGAAAGCAATATGTTCCTTCAATGATGGCAGGATTATTATTTTGTGCAATAGTTGCAATACTTTAAGATAGTATACATCACTTCAAATCACATTTTTCAACAGTTTACAGTGTTGTGACTGTAAGTAGACTGTTCTGGAAGATGTACTCCACAAGTGCTCGAATGATATAAATAAGAATGTTCTCTTGTTGCTTATCCTCTTGTAGCATTAAGATAGGAGCGCGTACTGAGTTATAGTGCGGGAGTTAACTAAACCTTTGTATTGAAACGAATGAGTTAACTCCTCATATAATGACTCTTTTGTGAGTCGTTATAGTCTAACTCACTCAGAAGAACACTCAGGAGTACGCAAAAGATGCACTTATATCATCACTAACAATTTTTTGTATATTCCAAATTCGAAATGGCAAACTATTAACGACCTTGTCTATATAAAAAAGGGGAATCGAAACTATTGAACATATACGTACAGTTTTTCAGCTAAGAAGATTCATAAACGAACTATAACATTTAAAAAAAACTTAATTTAACGATCTTTGCTGCATTTAGCATGTAGCTCCTATAACTAAAATACGTGTACGCAAGTTCTCTTTTATAGAAATATTATTCTACCGCTCCCACTTTAATGAGGCCACTTTTTCATATATCACCGCACTGTCTGGCGTCTGGGAAAGTTTACGCTGCTCCTTCAGCTGGAGAAAGTTCCACACGGACACCGAGCAACAGCAACAAAAAAAGTGCTTGCAACGAAAGAAAAACAACTCAAATTGCCTTCTCCCTCTCCCCTTCGGCCCGTCGGCCAGCGCCACGCCAAAGTATGCGCCGCTTCCGTGCGCCTCCGTATCCACCACGGAACCCCGCCACACAATGGATCACAGTAATTGCCATTTCAATTAAGTTTTCCTGCTTAATCAGCAAACGGCCACCACCGGATCGTCGGCTCAAATGATAAGAACTTTCGGATGTGTTTTTTTTTGCTTTCTTCTATTTGCTTGTTTTTTTTCTGGTGCTCTGGTGTGTGTGCCCTGCTGCCGTGACCATCCTACCGGCCGGGGACGGAGGACCTATTGCTTTCGCCAAATTGGATTCGTGCCACTCATATCGAGCCCACCCGCCCGGAAGCTGTCAGCCATCATCTCCGCCCACCTTCGGGGCTCGTGTCCACGCCAGCGGCTTAACTAACTTTCTTTCCCCGGTATCCAGGCGGTTACTGGGAGAGAGAGAAAAAAGGAGACTGCGGGCCGACGTGGCCAGTTAAATGCTGCCCACCGAATGGAAATGGTTTTTCCTCAATTTATTCCGCAATTCGTTCGGAGACGATAATGACTCGTTCTTGTCCACGATCACACTATCGTGTTTTTTTTTCTCTCTCTTGTGTTTCGCCTCTCTTCTGGTCTAGTGCCTGCCGACCAAGCAATTCATGTTTGTGGCGCTGTGTTTGTTCACTTGCGGTTAGACCATTTTTCGAAGATCGCACACATCGCCGTTCCGGGGAAAGGTGCTCGTAGGGACGTGGGTTTAATGATAAAGCAGGACCAAGCGGAGCAGCAGCAAAAAAAAAACCTCCACACGAAGCATAAAATCGAGACCGATTCCTCGCCGGTGCCGTCGGATTACTTACACTTTGACCCCCGGTAGGAGCTGCCACCGACGTACGGATGTAAAGTTCAAGCGAAAGCCACCCGCACCCGAGAAGGAGGGCAACGTAATCATTAGGATTTCCGTCACCGGAGTTCGGGGTTTTTTTTTACTGCCTCACACTGCTCCCACTCCATGCGAGTGTTGGTGCGAGACAGGTGCGTTACGAGCGGTTCGATCCGGTCGGGATGATTGCGTCGGCAAAAGTAGTTTACGGCAATGGGTTCGCAGCGAGACGTGTCTCTCGTTGGGCGAGTTCGGGTTCGGTTTGGCCTGACAGCAGCCACATTTCATCGCGTCGCACGTACCTAGCGCGACGGAGAATGAAGTTGTCAGGACAGCCCGGAAATAGTTTCGTACAAAACAAATGATCTTCCATCAACTACTTCGGAGCGTTGTTTGGCGGAATCGATGGCGTATTCGCGCTACGGTTCGGGGGAGCTTGTTAAGTTATCGTACCTTCTTGTTCAGGAATTTCCAGCTGAGAGAAACGGTTGCACAAATCAAGTCTCGGACACATTTATTCAAGGCGATGTTCTTAAGATTGGCTTAAAAGTCTCGTTTTGCAGTGCGTTGGCCATTTAAAAAGGTTTGTAAAATGACTTTTAACACATATAGAAAGGCGAAAAGCTTAATGTTAACACAGTTTAGAAAGCTTTTCTTTTCTTATTGACGATACATGTCAAAGTTATGGTTCCGAGAAAATATTCAATTTCTAAGGAACATTTGTTTCCAACGTCAGCAGAATCACACGCTAACAATGAAACTCGCATCGCACGAGCAAAAACTTTGCCCAAATAATGGCACATGTTCTTTTCATTAGCTAACATTCCTAACATGCTTGCCTTTTCACGCCGGTTTCCCATGTCACCCTCTGAATGTGTACAACAATCAGCGGCAAACGTTCGACGCGAAAACTCGCACCAAAATCGTTAAAACAAGTTTTGATAATTGTCAGGTTTCTTTCGAAGGTTTTGGTCGCTCGCTCCGGGCCAGAAAAGTCCTCACCAGACAACAGCGAGGCGCAGCGATGCGCTGGTGTTGCACTTCGGGAGAAACTTTTTAAGCGCACTTCGCACAAAATCGCTGAACTCGACAAGAATGACATTGCACCGTCACGTGAAGCGCACGGTGCAGCGCGAAGACAGCGGTGTTTGTTTTATCATCAACATCTCGGTACGATAAATAAAGAAACGCTGGCACACATGCTTCGTGGGACAAAAACTTCGCGCTGGTGAAACTAACGTAGATAAATGAGCAAGAGCGTCATTGCTGCGACAATTAACTCGTGTTCAGCTTGAAGGAAACATTTCATTCGAAACACATTGGAGATAATTTGAAAATGAGTATGACAGCATCCATATGATATTTTTGTGACGAATGTTTGATAAAATATACTTGATTATTTAAAAGTATTATTGTCCTTTGAATGATTAAAAACCTTAACAAAAATTTTAGTTATAAGAAGCAATAAGAAAACCACTTGAAATCACAATTAAAATTTTCATAATTTAATAATAATATGTATCTCCTGCTAGGAATCAAAAATAATCTTCAACAAATATTTAAAAACTCATTACATTGAACGATGTGAAAGCAACACTCTAAATGCACCCATTGAGGTTACCTGAACCGTGCCGTGATAAGGTGCAAGACAGCATGCTGCGGGGGGGGTGCTCCTCCCACAAACCACACGGAAAGGAGGACGAGCAGCATCAACAACAACAGTAGCCAAATGCAAACAAAAGAAACGCCAGCGAACGAAGCGAATGATATAAATACTGAATTATTCATACCACGCTAAACCCGCGAAATTTGAATGCCTTTTTAATATAAATCCCGCACGTGTTTGTTCGCGCGCCGGCTCGTCGTGCGCTTGCACTCGCCGTTCAGGTGCGTCGACTTCCGGGTCCGGAGATACTATCAGCCAGATCCCGTCGGGCTCGTTGTCTGCCGGCTTGCAACCGCAACCGCGAAGGAGCACACAAATCTGGGAGGGAGCGTTTTTATTCCATCGCACGCCTCGTTACACGACACGCTACGGCAAAAGGGCACGACGGGCTTTGGGCGTTGGGCTCGAGTGTGAAGTTTTTACTCAGTTGCTGTGAATCACCAATGGCTCCCCTTCCTTCTTCCTGCTGGGAAGGGGAATCTGATGAAAAACAAAGAGAGCAGGCACGCGAAGATGTATCGCCATGGAAACCGAACGCGAACACCGTTCTTCACCGTCGCCTAGGCTTATGGGTGGGTATTACCTTTTCGGTGTTGTTTTGATTGTTGGGAAGATTCATAAATCATACAGTCTGTTTTGCATCATCTCAAGCATTTTGTTTTCGTTTTTTTGTCTCATGTAAACACACGTGTGTCATTTTGTGTTAGAGTTTCCGATAATGGTGTTCAATCGCTCACATAACAATCGGGACGAGCTTGCATAGATCTTGAAGTTCATTGAGGTTTTATCGTCTTTCTCCTTTTTACATTAATAAAATAGACTTTTTTACATAACTTATATGCTGATGATAAATATTTTTTGATATAAAAATCAATATAAAATTAACCGAACATCGCGAGAAAGCTTTCATGCCCTACATTTAAAGGTAAAAGCTCAAAATTTATTTTCACTCGTCACTAAAATGCGACCCACAACCCCCACCCACTTGATTGATGCACATTAATAATGGCGTTTCGCTTTACAGCCATGGGCAGTCAGTGTCGCTCGAACGCTCGAACAGATAGGCCAGAACCGGTGGGCAAAAATAAATGATCGCCAGCATCCGAACACAGCACGCGAGCGCGATTATTCAGCGCGTTGTTTTTAGTGCTGCTCTGTTGTCCGCCCCGTTTTTTCTCTCTACCGGCCAAACCTTTTTTTTTTGTCCGCCTGAACTTTATTTTCATTATTCCATACGCGATATCTTGCCCGCCTTAATCGCCGCCGCGCCAAATGCAGCGGCGGAAACGGAACTCGCCCGTGCACGTGCATGGTGCCCGATAACGAAGCGCCCGTGCGAAAACGGGGCGAAGTGCAGGAACGCCGGAATGGCCGGCTTATGACTTTATCGGCCCGCCGTACGACGGGCTTCTTTTTCCCCAATAAAATGTCGCTGATGCTGCCTGCCTGCCAGGCTCCTAGCCGGATACCAAACACACACGGAACCCGACGAAAACGCGAAAAAGAAGCGAATGTAAAAATATTGAACACAAGATAAGCGCAGCGTGCCACCCCAACGCGGGGTGGGGGGAGGTGTGCACGGGTGCGTGCAAACAAATGGGTCCATCAAATAAATTTCAGATTTATTGCAGTAAATCAAGCCCATAACTCATCGCGGACGTGAAGTGTACTAAACTCTAACATTTATTTATGCACTGGGTTGCCGTGTGTGCCGTATACAACGATGCTTCTCGCTTCTCGCTGCTACGGTGATCGGTTTTTCGCCCCGTCCTGTTCGTGTCCGCTTTGGGGCTGTGTCGATGCTGCGCTTAGATAAACATACGATTTTTATTTCGTATTTTTTCTCGATTTGGCGCTGCGGCGCTAAATTACAGTGGGCTTGACGGGGCGAAATGGAACGGACAACAGGGATGCTGTTCCGGGCTGGTCGCGTTCCTTTGGGTGCGATATTTGTGTTGACGAAACTTTGCAATAACGTCATGTTTGCAAACTATACGCAAAAGTGGTACAATGAAGAGCTGGTGTTCATAATTATTATGTGATACGTGAACTACTTGCTTCCTTATTCCAGCAGGACCCTTCTATTCCCCTGATCTGCTTCCTTGCTTAGTTTGTATTCTGTACTCTGCTTCTCGTCGAAAAGGCCTATTCGCTTCTTCTATCGTGTCGTAAGCCTTCCACCCTGTTCTGTTAGCTAGAGGACGTTCTACTAGCTTAGTTCACAACAGTTGTAATTGGTTCGATTTTAAGGCTCAAAAGCATATGTTTTAGGATCTATCAAAGAGCATTCCCTGGATAAGTCGTTCAGTCATACATTCTTCTAAAATTCATCTTCATTATCGCCTATCTAATCAGTATGATCCAAGCGAATCTGTGCGTGAGAGTATTTATTTAAAAACGGTAATACGATCGCTTAGCCGATGATGCGCGACCTAGATTGAGCGATAACTTCGCCCGTGTGCATTCGCTACAAACTAATCTCCCACTGGTGACGCTGCTCAGGTGGAAATAAACCACGGAAGGATGCACGCACGGTCCCCCAGATCGCGCCGACAGCGCGTGTCGTATTGTTTCCGCTGCTTTTAATAAACTTTCCCCATCAGCGATAGGGGCGAGTCGTTCGCGGTCGGGCCGACCGAGGCCATATCGTGCTGATATGGCAAACACTTGCTGCGCCGGGCAGAAGCAGAAAGCCCACGGCCCACTGATCGGGCCGTGATGAGATGATGAGAAGATAAGCGAACAGCGACCACATATTGACACAGTGTCACTCGTCGCGACGTCGCGCTGAATGCGGTCCCCGTGCATGTGTGGCTTTTCAGGGTGCGGATGACACACATATCACGCACACGAAAAAGAAAAAAGAATTCGCAACAAAACCCCGGAGGCGAGCGATGTGCTTCCCGTAATGAGACGATGATAAGACGACGGTGTACAAACAGACGTGGTATTGGTGCCCTGGGTCGGGGCTGTAGAAAAGCACAAGCGCGCCACCCGGGCCAGGACTCAGAGCGGCTGGCGGTGGGGCGATGAATTGGCGATCCTGGCTGGGTCGTTTTTCTGCTGTCCCTCACCCCATTCGACGCCACGGTATGATCTATTGCGTCGCGTGTGCGGCATGTGTGCGGTTCGGCCACACATACAAACACCTTCGACCGATGAAGCGGTGGGAAAGCTTTTTGTAACGTTGCTTATCGCTGGACGCTGAAAGCGTTGCAGTTTATGCAGGTGCTTCTGGGTGGGAAAATCTGTTCAACCGGTTAAAAATCGTCTATAAAGGTTTCATAAAAAGTTGATGTAAGGCACAAAACACTCGTTATTTTTAGATAAACTAGATAAACGAACCCAGAAGTATGCACTCTGTATGACAAATTCCAATTCATTATTACAATTTAGAATGGCTTATAATAGAAAAGAGAATAGAAACTCCTTTCAGGGAGTTAACTCGCTCTTACTCACTCACCAATGGGATTCGGATCATTTAGGAACTCTTTAGAGAGTCGTTACGATCAAAATCATTCACGAGTGAGTAACAAGGCCGTAGTGAGTAGGAGTCACTTAACGAGTTTGAGTTGGAAATCGAGTCGCGAAACCACTCGTTTAACGATTCTTTTGGGATTTGACTCACTCGACGACTCACTCATCTATCCCACTCGTTCAGCGATTCTCACTCACTCTTTTGGGATTCGGCTCCCTACGGTTATTTGTTACTCACTTCTGAGTGAGTTCGATTGTAACGACTC
>KB672813.1:2447900-2472900 GCA_000349145.1 Anopheles dirus | reverse complement strand
CTCGTGACACTTGTCACACACATTGACGGTCTGTCTGCATTCATGCCAGTCATATCACTGCAGTCGGATTTTGGCTCTAACTGAAATGCGATGAAGATGAATTTTAATTAAACTACACTTCGATTGCTTGAGTGATAGCTTTATCTAACTAATATATTTTGTCAAATCGGTGTACTCTTGCATAGCCGATCAGTTAGATGGTTATAAAGTGATTCACTGCAACTATACACAGCTTGATAAGATTAGAGGCCATTTATAACGTTTAATCATGATCGAATCTATCGATTTTAAATTATCTAAAAAACATTTTTATACAATACACATGCTACCGAGCTTAATTTAAACATTTGTTAAATTTAATTATTTTTATAGTTTTTACTTTATACTACATACAGATTATACGCCTGCTCTGAATAACTTAATGATGTAATTTTTAATAAAATTTCAATGTTACCATCTTTTCTAATAGTTTTTTATCTGAATATATCATATATTTGTACTTTTCTGCTATTAAAAGAATACAAATACAGGATTTTGTATTCATGATGATTTTAGTTTAGTAAATAAAAGTATAAAAGTACCATTAATTGATTTTAACTCCTTTTGCAAATAATGTGTTAATATTTAAGATGACATTTCAACACCGTGCGATCCTTCCTATGCAGCGATCCGTCGATCTGCAGCTTGCGCCGAGCTGCAGCACCCTTAACATAATGTGGCCGATGATGAGGACGATGATGATGATGCTGCAGTTGAGTGTTGAATAAGCGAATATCCTGCCATATTTGCTTCCGTAACAACCAACGGTGCAACCCGTACCCCAACAAAGGGGTGAGAGTGTCGTCGTCGACCTGCCTGTCACCGTGCTTTCACCACACACACACACACACACGAGCGCGCGCGCACGAACACAGTGAAACTGACGCGACCAACTTGACGCTATTGTCACTGGCAGCAGTTTTTCACAGCGCATGAATTATAGACGCCCCCTCGCCCCGACGACGCGCTTCCTTTCTTTGCGAGCGGACGCGAACCGGGCGAACGGGCTGCCTGCTGCAAGTTCTTAGTTGATTGTTTGTTCGTTCCGCTCGACAAAAGAAAACGCGACCCATCCTTCGGTGCCGGCGTGAAAGCCCGCCCGGTGTTGTTCCCGACACGGGAAGCAGGTGCCACCGGTCGCGTGTTCGATGGTGCGGCCGCGACGCATTTATCATCCATGGGAGACGCCGGCAGCCGTCTGATTAAATATCTCACATATGTGAAAAATCGCAACTCTAGCGCGCTTCTTGCGGAGCAGGGCTGCTGCTGCCGTTGGTGGTGTTATTGCACGCGCTTGCATGATTGCAGGCGCATCGTACTCGCCGTCTTTCGGGGGACAACGTGGCGCTACTTAGGATATAATGTGGGCTTTTGTGCTAAGCACCAGAAGCGAGTAAATTTCCTGTCATCTGCCGTCGCTTTCGGCGTCGGATGGGGACCATGAGATTTCTGTTTCCATTGTACGTGTTTGCCATCGTTCCGTTGTCGCACTTCTTTTGACACTGTCATGCCGTAAATATGAGTTTCTTTCTTGCGGGTGTTGGTTGAGATTCGCTGCTGTTGCAGTGTGCATTCTCGCACGCTGGAGAGGATCAAGCGGCACACAAAGTATGCGGCTGCGTAGGGCAATGAGTTTGGAGAGGCACCAGTCTTCAAAGAACTAGTATGGATAAATTCGTCTTTTGGTCTGATATCATAAGGAAAATGTTTAGTTTGATTCGTCTGTCTGTCTGAAAAACTATTTTATTGGTCTGATTTGAAAAGGTTCCTATAATGTGCCGATAAGATTCCGAAAAGGCTCCAATATGGTTCCAATAAGTTCCGACAAAGTTTCGGTAAATATCTGATGACATTCCTAAGAATCTACAATAAGGGTAAGGATAACATTCTGTTACGGCTCCGATAAGGTTCAAACATAGGCAAAACATAATTATTTTAATAAATCATATTCAAGATACATATATGATCATGAGACTAACAATACAAGCTGTATCAAAAACCTCTTTTGAGACGCTCATCGTGCATAAACTCGGTAGAACAGAACTCGTCAGACAAGCTAGATGTAAGTGAGGTGTGTCACCTGAATCAACATAAACAGGTACTTCAAAAATCGTATTTAAATCTAAATTAAATATATCGTATCAGTGCATTGCTTCATCTCCGATCTATCGATCTGCTCCATAAACTTTCACCATCAGTGGAATGATTTGTAATTACGTTTGTTATCAAAGTGATCTCAAATCTTCACCCTTGAAAGGCAGAAACTGTCCACAACCTCCCAGTGACATGAACAACCCCGGCCAGAAGTGTCCATGTAAGAACTACTTGTCCTGTGAGCAGGAACGCAGCGCCCGGCGCTCAAAATAATGAAATACATTCTAATCAACGATCGGAGCATTCATCAAGGCATGTGTAATGCCGTGTGCGATAGCGATCGGCTGACGTTGATAAATAAAGCCATTAATTTCCACTTAGTATTGATTTATAATTACAATATCAAACGGCAGCTATCTTTCCCGTGGCGTTATCGGATCGTTCCCATCGTTCGGTGTCTGTTAATTTGTTAAATCAGAAAACGGTCATCATTTGCAATCCGCCGCGTGCAGGCGGCCACGCGCGCGCTCGGGTCTCTCTGTGTGTATTAGTATGCTCGGTTGAACGAATTAATTTAGCGCAACCGGGTTCGCCCCCTCCGGTTTCTTGTCAGGGGTCAGGCGAGGCGGCGGCCGGGTGGTGGTCTCGCCTGACTCGAAGCACTTCTATTCATTTCTCATGCCTGACAGCTTATGGACAACATAAATCACATCAGCAGCGCTGACATGCGCTGCCTTCCCACACTCCCCGGGCTGGGCCGGTATCGGTCCCGAACAAAGACAGTGCTATATATCGCACGCCGTTACATCATTAAAACAGTCAGTTGTTTAAGGAGTGACCGGTCGCTCTCGTGTCTGCCGGCCGGGGGCCAAAAACTACCGATGCGGTTGGGGCCTCCTCGTGCCGATCCGTTCGATGAAAGCACTTCATCGGCCGGCTTCGTTTGATGAATTCATGAGAGCTGTCCTTCCCGGAGGGATGATTCGATCAGTGCCATCCATATGTGACAAAGGCGCACACACACTCCTGCACACGATCGGACGACCAGCAACGGCAGTCGCGTCCACCGGCATCCACGAACCGGTGGCTAATGACTGTAAGAAGGAAGATAAGTTCAGTACGGTGAGCAGAAGTCATTTGTTGATTGCATTTGTACTTTCTTTTCCGCACGCTGCCCATTTGCCCGGCCAGATCGATCGGAAGCCATCCGTCTACATCTCGGACAATCTCGCCGACGTCCTCGCCGCAAGCTTTCCCGGATGCTTTCGCAAGTTTGCCTCGCCTCAGTAAGTGCCGGTGTTGGTCTACTGCACGCTGCTAAATGGAACTTATCTTTTACACTTGCCCTTCAGGCGTCGTCGTCGCAGTCGTCGCCGACTCCACAAAACCCGTCGGAACGAAATGGAACACATTCCAGACCAGCTCGACTCGACCGTGCGCTTCGGGCACGGTTCAGCCGTGGGAAGGGAAGAGGAAATTAAACCGGTCATGCTTCGGTAGTTTAGATAACGATAATAGCTGGTGACTAAAATCTTTCTTCATCTATCCACCCGCAGCTGGGTTCCGCAGCGACTGGAGGTGACGGAGAAAGACCCCAAAGTCAAGGATGATTAGCAAAGAATCGGCCAAGACACTTTCTTTCGCAACTCCGACCCCTTTTGCCACCCAGGCGTCTCTAGTCGGTCTGTTTGTTGCTTTCCGGGGGGAAAACTCATACTTGACACCCGTACGGGTCGATTCTCCCCCCCCCCCCTCCCAGCAGCACGAGTTTGGCGGTGTGGAAGCGTTCCGTTCGGAGGAAAAAGCAAACTGTAACTGACTATCGGGAGCGAAGGTGTCGTGTAATGAGATTTGTAGTTTGCAACCTGTTATCTCGGTGTTGGCTCCGTGCACGCGATGCATCGGAAGCGACCGAGTATCGCCAGCCGGAGCATGCCGGAGCCCGAAATTAGTTTATCTGTCAATTTGCGACGGGATTTCGGTGTACCGGTGGCACCGGGGTGGGTCATTATAAGCGTTCGCCTTCCGGTGCAACGGTTTGCATCAACATGCAAACGAATCGACGACAGATGGGCTGGTTATCGTACTCGGGATGCAGAGGATGTTCCTTTTTGGAATAAGAAACACACGCAAAGTTGTGCTTGATGGGGATGTGTGAGCAACTTTAGCACCATGCTGGTGTAAGCGCTTCCGTCGTTGTACGGTGGATTACAATATTTAACGAATTAAAGCTATGAGGTGAACATGGGCCATATTGTGGTTTTATTCATTTTTGTTGAATGAAAATTATGCACAGGACGGTCGGGGTCATTTTTTAGTTTTGTTGATCTCATTATACACGCTTTTTTTGTGGAGAAATTTAGAACAAACTATTCAAGCTGTTGATACATTTGTTTTAAACTGATTTATAGCAATGCTACTCATTTTAACTTCAAATACGATCGAATACGTAAAGGAGAAAAATCAATTATTAGAAAAAATAGGACACGAAAGCAATTGAATTGGAGGTTCAAACAATCCTTAGTTTCTCTGCGATCGAAACATTTCAGTAGTTCATTAGAACATCCTAATATACGGCTTGCATGATAAAAGTCATTTGGAAAAGTCATTTGGCCTTTGAAAGTCATAATTTGATCCAACTCAAATAGGGAAGTATATAAAGCACGTGGCACGTGGTAAAAGGACCTTCTACATTTCATCGTCATCATTTCAGCTTAATCATTGAATCGTCTTTCACAAGCGAATCGTAAATTGAAATCATCCTGGCCGAAGACCCTCAATCGGCAGAACGGTATTGAA
Organism: Anopheles dirus; assembly: GCA_000349145.1. Taxonomy (NCBI): domain Eukaryota; kingdom Metazoa; phylum Arthropoda; class Insecta; order Diptera; family Culicidae; genus Anopheles; species Anopheles dirus. The sequence continues at coordinate 2,467,968 of KB672813.1, read as the reverse complement.
GTGTTGTACACTATCTTTACTTACGAAAAAACGAAACGAAAGGTACTGCCAACGCTTATCAGCACATGAAAGCAATTCGTCGTACGCCTGCTGCCTGGAAGATTACAACCGAGCACCAAAGAAGAACACAGGACAGCCAGTGAGCCCATATTTTCTCAACCAATTTCATTCGCCATTCACTAGCGCTGGAAAATTAACTGCACGCGGAAGGCGCATTATTGTGATTGGGTGTAGTCGTTCGCGTTTTTTTACATTCTAACGTTCTTCCTTTTTTCGACATCTCTACTGGTTAGAGGGAGCGCAAGAAGAGACCGGGTCACATTCCAATCATCCACAAAGCTTGCCCCAGCGCCAACTTGGCGCTTCATCAGATTGGGTACAGAGCAAAAATGGGGAAAGCAGATTTTAATGAGGCTGAAAATTAAGAAACGAGATCCGACCGCTTCCGCAAATATTAACACACCACTTTGGGCGTTACCCAAGCGAGTCGGTCTCCCGTTCGGGCTGGCGGAAAATGAATGCAGCGGGAAAATTGTTTTCTATTTGTTGTGCTTTTGCTGTGTTCCCGTTTCTATCTCTCGCTCTACTTGTGTGTATCCATTAACTTCTGTCGCCTGCCATTCGCAAAACAAAGCAAAAAAATCGCCCGGACGCTTGTCACGCGTTGCATGAATAGAAGCGAAGTGCAGACACAAAAAAAGGCACTCCAACAATATTCTCACCGGCAGCTTCCAGGTACGCGCAGTTCTTTAGATCTGAGAAAATAGATACACGAAACCAGAGCACGGCCGGGAGCATAAGGAAGAGGCGGAACATCACCGCGTGCATTAAAATGAAGTAATTTATTACGAAATGTGGAATAAATGTAATTTTTTAATTAAGACTTTTATGGCACGGGAACGTAACGCGTGCGGTGCACCGAGCTGGTGCAAGGGCAGCAAGTATCCGTTTCCCCTAAAGGCCCCGGCGCCGGTCGACTACCGAAACATCAGCCCGGCAAACGGCAACGGAACCGTCCCCCAAATGGGGCGAAGGATGTCGCAGGACCCATTAAAATGGCACTAGCACTCGCACAAAGTGAGCCCGGCTGATGGAGAACTGCAGCTGGAGCTATTTCATGTCTTTTAGGCCAGCTGCAAATAAAAGCACCGGCCAGCTGGAACGAGCGAACTGGCACAGGACAAAAAAAAACCGACACCTCGCAAAGGGCCATCGCAAACTGCACAGCAGCATCTTGGGTGCACCGGGCCGGGCCGGGCGGGACCTGCTCTAAAGAGCTTTCGCGCGTACCGGGTTAAGCAAAAATTATTAAAAAGTGTTTCATTGTAGTTCGCGCTGCCGTGCCCGGGGTTGTCGTGTCCCATAATGCAGTGTACCGGCACGCAGTTGCATTTCCGACCGTTACGTCGGAGGTGATAAAAAAATCCCGCCCAGCCTCCGTGAAACAGTCGCCTGTTTCAGCGCCGACGACGGGACGGAAGCGAACATGGTGATGATACCGGTGTGTTCGCGGTTTTCCCCGCGCTTCTCCTCACAACAACCGGTGGACCGGCCCAACCACGCTGCGCTGATCGAGCGAAACGGCCTCTTATTGCTGCCGAACGGGGCGAGCCAATTTAGCACCGTCCGCCAGCATCATCGGCCAACAGCAACCAGGCGCCTCCATCGACACCTTCTGCTGCCAGCTCGCGCAACAAAGTATGCCGCCGCCGTGTCCGCCAAAGTATGCTGGTGGTGGCGAACTGGGGAACAAAAACCCAGTTGAAGAACGCCAGAAGATGCGCCCGGCCAAGTTGGCCGTGGCGGGAGGTGTTAAATAGTGAATGCTTTTAAGAACCGTGAGCTATGTAGTGGCGCAGCAAACGGCTACATCATACGACCGAATGCGACCGGGCCGTTGATGGGGGAATAATTTCCACGTAAAGCGGAACTAAAACGCAAAAAAGAAGTTGCACAGATTCGTTCATTTGCAGTGTTGTAATTTACATGAATCATAACATGACTTTGGCATCCAGCATAAACTTGATCAACTGTCCTTCTATTCGAATTATCAATCTGATGACCAAGCGAATGACTAGTGAGGTTTTCTGAGAGAAGTTTCCAAAAAATACCTCTAATTTGTTCATTATGTTTGTTATACATCATCTTATTTTCAATCAAATACAGTTGCTATCTACCCTTATTAAATAATGTTATGAAGTATAAAGACAAAACATTGAAAACTCAAGATGACAGAACATTGACAGAAAAATCCAGTTGTCATTTGAAGCATGTTAGATAACATGTTAGTATTCAAATCATGTGTTATTGAAATCTTTCATTATCATTAAATTAGTTATACAATGATGTGTGAATTCATATGTGAGTCGAAATGTTTTTAAATATTTTATATTACGTATTCTCTCGTATTCTCGTATTCTCAAGTGGCCGATGATATTCGGTATATGCCTTATTCAACCTCTGTATATTTATGTAAATGAATTTAGGGGAGTATGTTATATTGTTTAAGCCGCTGCCCTTATTCATGGTAGTAGCATTAATTTTGAATTATCATCACCTTCCAAACCATACCAAACTCAAACCAATACTATACCATACCCTCCATGGTATACCAGATTTGTATTTTTTCCCACTAATTTATTGCATATAGTATTAAGGTATAACTTCAGTAACGTTCGTACACTTCCAATTCATAAGTGTTCTTTTACAATGTACAAAAAAGGCATCTTACAAGCAGATCTTCTCACGCATTTCTCCGATCAAGCACTTCCACAGCTTCGCTTAGCTCACGTGAGTCATCCAAGCTTCGCCGATGACAGGCTCAACTTGTCTCGAGAATAAAAGTTCTTAGCAGCCAGTTTCACGTTCGATTTTCCTCACATCATGCCTTTTGCTTGGCACCCAAGCACGCAAAGAAGCGCCAGCCTTTGTTTAACACTCGCAAACCCACACACACACACACACCCACACGACATATGCACCCTCCCGCTGTCACGTGCTTTGGGACGAGCTCGTAAATAGAGAAATTTATGGGCCGAGATCATGATTACTTCCTCCACACGAGGGTGACTACTTTCCACGGCACGGAGCAAAACACGGCCGGGACCGGGGGGAAAATCTTAACATGTCGACCTGGCTTTATTTATGGCGAGCGCGACAAGCGCTTTCGAATAAATATTTGCACGCTCACAATGCCGGCACCGGATTGTTTCGACGATTTGGTCAACGATTTAATATGACCCCATCCTCATCGCTTTCCGCTCATCTGTCGGCGGGCCGTGCGGGCGAGCGAGCGAGCGAGCGGGCGATTTTGAACGATTTTCTTTACGACTTTTCCGGCCGCTGCGATGTCCTTCGTCAACAGGTTTACGGTGGTGGAGGTCAAGCGATTCGTGCAAACGGCTGCACACGGTAGCAGGCGAACTTTTCTTCGCTTCCCCGTCTGCTGCTTCGCCATCTAAATGTGTCTCCAGAATCAACACGAAAGCGGAGATTGGAGTGGATAGCGTGGAAAGTTCGCTTAAGCTTAACCGAGCACGACAAACAGTTCGCTTCACCGGATTTCAATCGCGCTCGGAGTGTAAATCTTCAATTTATGGCAAACTTGACCTCGGTAATGGTCGATCGGTGGAACGCAGCGCAGCACGACCAGCACAGCAACAGCAACACGGGCTTTTTTGTTATCGAGTGTGAAATTTTGTTCCAAACTGTGTGGTCATATTGCAAGCGTTCCAACATGCTGCAAGCTACCTACCGGGTACATATTGGCGGCGGGAAGCTATTATTAATCATTTCTCTGTGTGCCATTAAAATTTTTGGGTCAATGGAAACCGCTACAATGGGTCGTAAAACTTGCAATCGCATGGGCCAGATGTGGTTTATATTTTCCGAGTTTTTATTGGCGTTTAATGCATTGGGGGGAAATATTGGTGATTTTTTTTCAGATAGAACAACTCTCTTGACTTTTGATTAATATCGTAGATTCAAACAATAACAATATTTTCATAAAACATTCAGATTTCATATTTCTCTAGCTTGTGTTAACAGGAGTGATTCCATTTTGTATCATGTCCATGAGCCGGAAAAAGACCGAAAAGAGTCCGAAATGATCTCCTGATACCACACGAGCTCAAAAACAAACGATTTGACGCGATCCGGTGGGCGTTTCAATCTGTCAAACAGGCGTAAAGTACCAGGAATTCTTGAAAAATGATAGGATGAACTGACAGTCAAATTAATTGACCGAATTGATTGACTCCTGGAAGGCTATTTGTTGCATTTAGCATCCAAATTGGTCAACAAATAGCATTCTAGGAGTCAATTGATATCAAATTTGCATGTTAGGGGTATAAAAGCCATTTGACCGTTACTGTTAAGCATAAATGGCCATTAATGAAGCTTTTTTAGTCAGAAAAATGAACTCGATGTATTTTCTACACAGTGTCATACGATCCAAAAAAGACCATCATCATCATTTTTGAGAAGCATTTTTAATCTCATTCGTTTAGCCGCTTACCATATGTCGACGCGCCATTAAGGACGCCCTTTTGGAAACCCTTCTTCGGAGGGTACCGTAAAAAGTTGCAACTAACCACGGAGAGTTAGCCATGCTCCCGTCGCTGCCTCGCTCGTGCCCGGAAGAGTTAGTTGAAATGACTATTTATGGCACACTCGAGCCAAATCTAATGCCATTTATCTACACGCCCCACTAAGCAATATGTCAAAAATCATGGACTCGACGCCAGCACGCTGGCCAGCACCCCACCCCGACCCTGCCTTACGAGAAGTCGGGGAGAAAAGACTCCGGCTCCGGCCACTCCGGCTGGCTGGCAGGGGGGTGATGAAAGATGATAATCATCATTTTTCTATGCGCGCTCGTCCTCTGCTCGCATGCGGCTTCGCAAACTTCTTCGTGCTGACATGAGCTATAAAATATGATCCGTGTGCTTTGCACGAGTTTTGTTTCTCGGGTCCCGGCCCCGTTTGTTTCGCTTTTGCGTTCGGGGTCGTTTTCTTTTCTTTTCGCTTCGTTCTTGACTTGAACCGTGGGGGGACCTCTTCGCAGATGGGGGGCCGAGTATTCACGCAATTTATCCCCACACGCGTTTATGCCGGTTCGAGGCACGCATGCACACATACACACACACACAACCACATAAACTCACACCGACGTCGGAGTGATGAAGTGTTGCTCGGCGCACGGGAGCAAAACTTTCCTTTCGACGGGCCCAAAACCATTTGGCTGTGAAGTTTATCGCTTTGATGGTGCTCATCAGCCACATGGGAGTGGTGCTGTGAGGCCGGTCTGCCTCGAACTTCCCATCGACATGATCGTGGGGCTGGTTGTTGTCGGTAATCATTCTGATGAATTATCCATTAAAATGATTACATTTCCGCATAATTGGAGCTTCCATTGATGCTGCCGAGAGGGAAGGCAGCATCTTCAGGACGTTTGTTTGCTTGTCCTAGACCAATTGATGACTGTGATGATGGTGAGAAAGTGTAATGCGTTGTTCGAGTTCGAGAATGATTACTTAAGATAAAATCCAAGAAAACAAGCGTTCGGTTCTAATTTCCGACACTTTTCAGTACATTTTGTATGTTGCTTGCTTAACACTTTGAATTTGAATGTCATATGAAAATTGAAGTCCAATGACGAAGAACAAGGTTTTTTTTCCCTAAAAGGACGACAGATTGATTTAACTTTAGGAATGTCATATGTTTTCAATATTCTTGAAGACAAGAATATTTCGACTCGTGATGCATGAAAACTGCTTCATTTCAGTTTGTTTCCAAGACCAAAAATAACTTTATTTTAAGCTGCAGTGCTCTATCGAAAAGTGCATTTTGCCCTGAAACGCAGCTACATTGCTATAATCACAAAGGCAAGGCAAGTTTTCTGACCGTTCTATCCGTTCGCAGCTGACACGGAATAATCAGCTTGTTCAAACAATTATGCTTTTCCAACCGATATCTGCCCAAACTCGCGCACGAGTTTCCCGGTGCAGAACGCTCCCATTTCGGGTTGAGCTACGTTTGAAACTCAAACGATAACCTCCTCCCACACGAGGAGCCTTTTCGAGTCCCGTGTTTGACTCACTTTCAGCGTACACACGGGGTCGTCCCAGCCCCAGTGGCTTCATTCTTGTGCATTCCCGCCGAGGATGTGCCTGTGGTCCGGGGTCATCGATACACGCCTTCGCGGATCCGGTGCAACGCATCAGTTCACGCACCAGCGGGGTTCACCGGGAGCCGTTCGAGTGCATCGGTGATGATAAGCGCAGTCGGCAGCCGGCGTCGGTCGGTGGAGAGCCGTGATCAAAGCGAACCGTCCGGCGTCGGCGTCGGCGTGGATGGAGGTAATTTCCGAGCGTTGAGCTCAAACCGAGCCGAGGGTTTAAAGAGTCAACAAGCGACCAGGGTACCAGGGTGCGAAAAATGGCAACTTCCAGCGTACGCGTACCACGCGAGCGTGGAGTTCGTGTTTTCGAAAGCGCTCTCTTATCGCGCCCGGACAGAGAATCGGCAGCAAATCGGTTTTCCTTCACGGTTTTCAGGGCACATCTGTGCGGGTTTCGGGCGATGAGAGGCAAAAAAAGGGCACCATGCAAACACATAATCCACCACATAACACGGTGGTCATTCGAGGCTCGGGCAGATTCCATCGACTGACGGGTCCGTATTCATGAACCTGTGCGCGAAACGATCATTACGGCTGGAGGGTAGTAGATATTCGGTTGTTCTTTTTTATGGCCCTCAGACAATCGTTTCGATTTGTTTATCCTAACTCTACACGCGCTCATCATTTTCGGTGAGCAACGATTCCATTGTATGCGCGATTCCTCCTACGAAGCGGTGGTGTTGGAATACTGCATTCACCAAACTTTCTGCCGATGCCCGTGATTCGTATTAATATTAAATTACGCTGTAATTTCATCATCCCCTCCGTCGTCTATTCAGACGATTTTTACAAGCGCCAGCAAACACTCCGGAACGCTCCCGGAGTCAATTTCTTGGAACCGCGTGATGCTGGACCGTTTACCATTTACCGTGTTCGACCTTTCTTTCTTTTTTCGTTCATTCATTCGTTTCTGTCCATTTCATCGCCACGTTTGCGTTGTTTGCACTCTGCACATTTGCACTTTTGATTGCCCTCTGGTAGTAATAGTAGTCGGAACGCTCGCCGGTAGCGACGGCGAAACTTCGTTCCGAACAGCGATTTACATAAAAGCCGGACCCGGGCGGACAACTGGCGGCGATCGGGGCGCAACCAATCGATTGCATCGATGAAGACGCGCTGGCGAAGGCGATTCCGTCACATTTGCATATCACTCCCCCGTGCTCGGCTAAGTGCCGCAGTCCCTTGTCCGCTGCCAGGTGCCAGGTGCCGGTCAGCCGAGGAAACACTTTGCTCAACAGCCGTGTTCGTCTGTTATCCCGCTTCATCTCGTTCCGGTCCGTGTTCCGAGAGCGATGCGTTTGTTTTTTGCTTCTGTTTCTCCACTCGGACCACTCGTTTTATCTTGTAGTTTGAACGTTCCGGTTCGGGTTCGGGTAAGGCTTGAGCTGAACAAAAGTAATCCTTGCCAGGAAGATGCATTTTCAGTGCAAACCACCAACCCCGAACCCGGGTGTCGAACTTGCCTCAATTCTGTCCCACCCGAACGCGTCCACATCACTGGCTGCTTTTTTTGTGTTCTGTATGCATCTCTTTAGTTTGTTTCCTTATCGCAAACAAAAACCAAACTACCGTTTTCCGAACAATGCAAATTAGGACAAACTTACCACCGGGCTTGCCTTGCGCTTTGTTTACCACGGCCAGAGGTCAGCAGTATTAGGGCAGGGATAACAGCGCAAATATTCGTTCGGTGGTTTTGACAAGCGTATCGAGCGGAGTAATGAAAAAAAAAGATGGCACGTAAACTTTCTACCCACTGATGGAGCCATTATTCATTGTGACAAAGTGACCCAGTTCGCTTTTAAAAATAACATTCTGTGGGTATCCTTTCCAGCTTCACGATCATTTGTGTCCGAGGTAATATGACATTTGAGCGATTCAGACGATCTTTCCTTCAAAGAGAACTTTACATAGCTCTAAGTTTATTACATGAAAAAAATTCAACGTATTCAGTACCATATTCGATGGAAAAATCAATTTCAAATGCAATTTTCATGTTCTCTTCTCTAGCTTTTTGAAACATTTAGCTTCTCTAGAAAAAATTAACATCTACAGCATCTGATTTAGGGTAACCCTTACCAGAAAGTGAATAATTACTATTCATTCCTCAAATTCGTTATTAAGGTGTGTAACATAGCTTTCAAAGTTTTAAACTCTATCGCTTGGTCGTTTTGCAAGCAAACTTACTAAACAAGTGAAATAATAAATTTCTTTAATTTTGTTTGATAGGTTATCATAAGAAATACATCTAAAATCGAAATGACCCGGTTTAGTTGTTTCGGCTGACAAAGCCCATCAGCACCGTAAATCCCTTGCAAGGGAGCGCGGCTATCTACATCAGCTGTGTATGTCAGCTTAGTAAGCCATGGCACAGGTGACATTACAGCTCAGATAGTAGTTAAATAAAAGAAAAAGGCTTAAAACGAATTCAGAAATTTAACGAATATTTTCGTTAAATCAGCCGTCGTTATAACTAAAAGTAAATGCTTCATATAGTCATAATCCTCATCGTGCATTTATCACTATCCTTAACGTTTAGTAGACAGTTTTCTTTCGAGAAAAAAAAACCCATCCGAAATTTGAATCGTGTTACATGCTGCAAACCGGTTTGACCACCACACATCGGCATGATCGTCCCAAAACCACGTTCCCGCTCGACACGCAATAGTAATTCTGCGGTGGTGGAAGAAATATGTTTCAGATTAAAATATAATAATACGTAGGAGCCGCCACCGTACCGGAAAAAGGCACACCTCCAATACTCATAAATTACTATTCCTCCGCGCGCGAGATTATTCGTCCACCCGCGAACCCGCTCCCGCTCGAGCAACCACGCCAGCCACAGCGGGGAAAGATTTACTTCCGGCGATCGCGGCAATTCTTCAGCCAAGCGCGAAAAACCCGGTCAGCACAATTGAGCCCGGCGCAAGGTGGAATGAAGAGAAAGCGAGTGAGAAGAGCAAAGCAAAAAAAACGCGGAACACACGGTGATAAACTTGACCATGTCATACCCAACCTGCCCCACGCGCCCGCCCCGTGCAAAACGTTTCGCGGTTGGCGCGATCTGGGTGAGCGAAACGCTGCGATTCGCTTCTTTTTCCACCCCCTCCCTCTCGGGGCTAGTGAAGGGTAGTTTCGCTAACCTCCCGACCCACCCGAGGCCCCACACTCACAGGGGCAACTTTTCCGGGGGTAACGAGAAATAAATTCTTTGCTTTAAATTTAAAACGTGATTCCATTACGGTCCGGGATGCAGCGAAACTTTCCACACGCGGCCCTTAAGCTTTCATTGGGAGGGGGAGGGAGTCCGTCTTGCCCCGCTGATCTCTGACCTTCCCGGCGGCATCCAGGCGTCATCGCTCGAACGCTTCCGCCCCCGGCAGTGGCCAAAATGAGGAAAACCTGCCTTGGCGTTTGGGCGATTTTTTGTTCCGTTCCTTCACTCTATTTCGTGAGTTCCCTTTCGGCGAACCTTCCACCGCTTAAAACTACAACCCTCCTCCCCGCCCGGCAAACCCACCGGAAACATGTTCGTCGTTCTTTTCCTTCGCTTTCTTGCGTTGGTTCGGTGTTAAGCAAACGCGCTGCGCTGCTTAAGGAGGGAACGCTTTTGTGAGGCACCCAGCGCTCCCGGAATATAATTCTTTCCGACGGGTTTTCCCGGTCCCGTCGCGATCCCTTTCCACGCCCGTCCGAGTCCTTGCGGATCCCTGTTTTATAACCCCGCACTTTATTTTTTGTGTGTGCGCTTTCCTCTAGCTGTTGCCTACTTTCGGGCGCTTTTGCACCGCTCCAAACTAGCTGGCACAGCGTCGCTAAGGTATTTGTTTAGTAGTTTCCGCTTGGTAGTGTCCTTCTCTCGGGCCGAGGGGGGTTTGGGGCCACAACGGGCTCCGGGAACGGGAATGGGATCGTGTCCGTGTCCTAAGCGGGCGCACACACGCTCACTTACACAGAGCACCAAGCACCGAGCACACCGAGAAGCTTATGGAAAGGAGAGCGCAACTAATAACGGGAGAAAGAAAGAAGGCAACACAAAAAAAACGCCAGTCCAGTCCCAAAACTCTTCGCGCACAAACTTTCGGATACAATTGCGAGCTAAGCGGACGTCGTGGATGAAAATTGAGCAAGAGCTCAAAGCTGCTGTTTTTCTTGCCTCTGTCGCTTGTTATTTAGTTTTACTCACTTTTAGTATTTGTGTCTCTCTCTCTCGCGCTCGGCGTTTCGCCCGCAAGAATCGAAAATATTCTGGAGAGTTTTTTTTGTATTCGAGCTCCTCAGTGGGGTGTTAGCGTTTTACCACTGGACCATTCCGCCGGTGCCGGTTGAATGTTTTGTTTTATTTTTATTCCCACCCTCTTCCACTCGCCAGCCCGCTTCTGCACCGGATGCCTTTAGTGGTAGTAGCTTCTGGCCTTCCGCGTCGGACTAAGTTTTATTTCTTGCAAAACTTCCGCTTTTTTGTGCCGGGCGTTCTCCTGCGAAGGGCCCCCGTTGGCAGCACTATTGTTACTCGAAACGCGGCGGCGTCTGGAGCGGGCAAATCGAAAACAAAACCACAGCAACAAAACAAGCCAGCAAAACAAAAAAAAAACGACGCCACACAACAAATACACAGCGCCGAAATTGCAGCACGAGAAAAACCGGAAAGTGCCCCAGCCTGAGCAAATAAACCACACGTGGGCTTATCGGCGTGGCGGGCCTTGCGGAGGCGATCGTTTTGTTTCGTGTCTTCCCGGATCCACTCAGCCCGAACACGAGGGGGCGCAAAACCGGACCGCCCCGAGCGAATCGGAGCGTTTCCGGTCGCAGCTAAACTGGCGGCGATTGTCTTTTTGCGCGAAGCATTTCGCGCGGTCTCATTATGAAAACATAAATTCGCCGCGCCAAACTTGAATGCGGAATGATTTTTCGCCCAAAATAAAAACGGTGGCAGCGTGCACGAGCGCGTGTGTGCCTTTTTTCTCGGTTGGTTCCACGCTCCTCAAGTGAAAAGAAACTTGTATCGCTCCAGCTGCGCGCCCGGAGTTGCGAACAATTGCGAGTGCGAGAACAATTGGTCGCCGGTTTGGCGTGTTTCGGTGCGGCATGCTGGCGTGCTGGTATGTGGACGGCGTGAATTAGCTTATTATACTCACGTGTGCATAATCATAAATAATACAGCCAATAAATTATTCATCGCGTTGGGAAGCGTGGGGGGCGTGGTTTCCATTATTTGACCACGCCACTTGTATTGGGGTGGTAGAATTTAGAAAAAATCGTTTAGATACGTTCAATGGAGCTGTACGTAAGTGTTTTTATGCATACAAAATTGTTGAGGTATAAAAGTAACACACAATTTATTATTTATCATAGTAGGTTATTAATAGCACATAGAGATAATGCTTCAATTCCTACAGTATCAGTATATTGTTCTCGTGTACGTTTTCTCGTTCCGATATAATTGAGAAAATCTTACATTAAACATGTCCAAGGCAACCTCAAAATATGCTGAGAATAGATTTATCAATCGCTTCCATTAAAATAAAATTCTTAAATAGTTTTCCTTATGCAATTCCCAAATATTTCATAAATTTTGTCGTGTGACCCGTGGAAAAAAAACAAAAAGGTTATTCAAGGACATAACAACATTGTAAAATGTACACTTCAAATAGCACTTAATGTAGTTCTAGTAAAACAAGCTTATATCATTAAGTTTGGTTTAGTTAAGTTTACTTATGATTTAAATCCATCAGTCTAACAACTTACATCAACTCAAAAGGATTCCGTGTTAAGAAACACAAATCAAAGAAAGAAAACGAGAGAAACATAAATTAACACAAAGGAAAATAACATTCAGAGTTTTTTTAGAGAACTAGATGGATTGAACTATCCGGATAGATGTGGAGCAAAGCTGAGAACGAATGGATGCCGGGAATACGCATTAAACCACCTGAACCAGGTGAGCTTAGTTTTGTGATATTGTCTTCACTACTTTGTACAGTTTTTCGATAGTAATTTATAATGTTTTAGTCAAGTAGGTACAGCTCGAACAAAAAGTGCAACACTGATAAAAGATTAATCACAATTTGCATTGGGCATATTGAGTATTTTTTGATAATTATTGCAATATTTACTGATCGAGTAGGCTTCAATGCAACTGGTAAGTGTCTATGTTAGTATCCACTCGCTGACATGCTTTGTTGTCGTATTTATAGTACCTCAGTAGTTAAATTGAGGCAGCTGTAGCTGCACATCCGCTTTCTAAACTTCGTATACCAACGTTGTTGTGTCTCACTTCCTACAAAGATGAACAACCACTTCTTTGAAAATCATACACCCCAGCCAACCTGGTTGTGACCTTTTAACGCGCCGAAACAAACCCCTCAGCAAGCGACCCAAACGCACGGCAAACCTGCCAGCGAAGCGGCAACACCCACGATGCACCTACTCAGCTTCCGGCGGGCTGAAATCTAATCAATTTCACCTATCGAGAAAATTGTTGAGAAGCCCTAAAATGATTCCTAATCCCGTACGGAGCACGCTCGAAACTTTGTCTGCCGGGCTCCTGCTCCCGGCCTCATTGTGTGCCACCGGAACCTCCCATCGGAATCCGGCCCAAAAGCGGAAGACAAGGGCGAGTCTGACTCGCGGAAAGCCGGGCAGGAATTAAATTATTCATCCCTTGGCACACTTTTCGATAATTCACTTTCCGCTTCTGTTGCTTGCTTCCAACGAGAAAAAAAAACAGAGGGAAGAAAAAAGAACCATCGAGTCTCAAATGCGTCCTTTTCCCATCCATCTCCATGCCCGAGCCCGATCGGGGGTGTCAGGATCGTAATACATCGCGGATTACGCTTTCGGTACGACTGACCCAACAGCCGGCCGAGACATCCACAGCGGCAAATGGCTATTGATAGATGTGGCCGTTCCGGCACGAAGGACCAAGCCGAGTGTTTACACCAGCAACAACAGCAACGTCGCAAAAACGTGAAACGTGAAACGTACTCAAACAACGCCGAAGCTGGTGGGGAGAGGCTAAACGAGCAAAAAAAAAAGGACTAAAAGAGTGGAATAGAGTTTTTGGCCGGGCGTCCGCGCGCGGGAGTTGCTGATGTACCTCGTTTGGCTTCTGACTGGTCATTTGACTCGGAGCGGACTCTTCCGCCCCCCCCCCCCCCCCCCTCAGACACCAGAAGAAGAAGAAAAGTGGGTTCCGTGTGATTCCACATCTTCACACTCTTATCTTATCGCGCCCGCTTCCGGGCGGCCTACCCGAATAGGTCCACTCAAGTGGAAATCTTCCACGTCTGTTACGTTTCTCCACGTCTCTCTCTATTTCTCTCTCTCTCTCTCATACACTCATGCACACACACACGCCCACTCTTGAATCACACTCCTTTCCGTTTCATCTGCACTTTGCTTGACACCACACGTACATCATAGCACAGTCTTGTTTGGCTTAGTAAATGGATTAGCTTATTCCGTTTCCATATTTAATGCCCAGTCCATTAACAATATAAATGTGATTATTTTGCTGTAATTTGATTTTCGGCAAACTTCCCTTTTTCGCTCCGGTTTCGGGCCGCTGGTGTCGGGCTGGTGTGATCTCGTGTCGCTTCCTAGTTTCGGATGTCCCTGGTTCACATCGGCTGTGTGCTGTTGGCAAATGCCACCACGCCGGGCCTCGGATGGAAATCCGGCGGTCGCACCCTCGCCGGGCGGCTTAAGAGCTTTCCCGGAGAGCTACTTCATGTGCATGTCTGTGTGTGTGTGTGTGTGATGTGATTTTCGTCGAATTTTGCCGATGCCTCGGCGAGGTGGCTGTTTGGTGCGAGAAGATTTATTTCAGCCGCTAAACGAACTATCTGCCGGAGCGGCAGGATGAAGGTGTGATTAAACGATCGGATGGTGCGCGAAGTGCTGCCCTAATGCCACCGTGGAGGAGTTTTACCGGGCTCGGGCCAAAGCACCGGCGCAATTTCCTCGCTCCTTAACGCATTCTATTATGTCACCATTTAATGTGATCTTTAGCGACGCCTGAAAGCGCTCTAAATGGCGTTGAATTAAGTGACGAAGCCGTACGAGCGTTTGTTTGTGTACGTAGCGGGAGGGATCACTCGAATTGTGAATTGTTTCGGAAAGTGAAGCTTCCTGCTGGCGTGTGTGAGACTTTGAAAATCCAAACAGCCGTATCGAGCGAGCTTTCCCAAGGCCTTATAGCTGAAGTAAATGTGCTCAGGTATCAAAGGGATGGAGTTATTCCCATTGAAACCGATCTTGCAAACTCCAGAAAACCTATCTATAAAACTGGCTTACCAACATTTTTAATACGCACCATATAAAAATCACATATTTCGATAATTATGTCATGCATTTGAACATTTTCTGTGCCAAGAATGACTGTAATGTTCCCTTCTATGTCGTCTGTTAATAAACTGATTTTAAAGTGATTTAAAATGGCTTGGTGAGTCATGATAAAGTTTTCCACTAATTACACATTTTTAAAGACTTCAAACATTTGCTTCCTTGAATTGAAATGTTGAACTTGGATGTAAAAAACGATCGAAACACTCGTTGCTCTCTACGGTGCCATCAAAAGTGTTGTTTTATCATCTCTATTGCGAACTATACACTTGAAATTCCATTCGAAAGTGGTTACGCAAACAGTCCTTAAATAAAAGATCCGCAAATTGTTATCGCCATTACACCCATGTTTGCATTAGCGCGTCAATTATCATGTAAAAAAGGCACATACGTTTGGTGTTTGTGTGTGTGTTGTAATTCGCTCGCTCAATTGAATCCGTGGAAAAGTTAAATTAATAATGATTTTCGTTCACTCGATTTGCTCGCTCGATACAAGCATATTGCTGATTGAAATGTTCTGAAAATTAGTAGAACGATTAAAAGTGTAAACAGACGTTGGTAATAGCAATATCATGGCTTCCTTCTGCATATAGCCCCCGACAGGAGTGCACGAAACAGCAATTAAAGTCTTTTTTTTTAATTTCAACAAACCCCTTTCGCCGGAAGCGGACGCAAACTGGCGTAGCAGGCGCATCGCAGCTAATTAAACCGGGCACGTTTACTCAAAGGATGCAAGGTGTCTTCACACTCGTGAGCGTAATTTATTTCCGCACCATAGCACTCGCACTGTAAGCACACCTGCGGGTGCGCTGGTGGTGTAGTGATTTATCTCCCAGCGGGCCGGCGGCGGCTTGCTCTATCTTGCGCTCGCGATCGACGTGCCGCGCCCGGTGACAGGGCGGGCCTAATTCCCTCGGCCAGAAACACACGCTTGCGTAGACATCCGGACGGCCGGGCCATGCCAGTGCAAACATTGACCGTGGGGCGTGCAGGCGGTGTTATCATAAATCTTGGCCGGAGCGCATCATTATCGCACACTTGCAGACACCGGCACCGGACCGAGGCCGGGCGGACGCATTAGCCGCCGCCGCCGTCTTCAAAGCGTGCCCGGTCGCCGTATCACTTGTTTACTTTTTATTAGCCCTCACCGAAGAAGCTAATGACCTGCTGATCAAACAACTGCACGGCACGCCGCACGCAGATTGTCTCGAAGACGAGTCGAGTGGGGGACGTGGGGGCGCTAGATAGGACAATTATTTCTTGATTAGCTCCTCTATTCGACAGCAGTTTCATTAACTTGGTGCCCATTATTTCAGCACGTGCTGAGCGTGCTGGTGCGTCCTTTGCACACGGTATCAGGTGGCCCCCTTGACTAGTTGGGGTAGGAGCCAGCTTATCTTTACCGCCACTGTTTTACTACACATTTTCCAGTTTGTACATCATACCCACTCACACACAATGGCATTAGCCTCCCCCCCCCTCCACCGAGGGGAGTCAGAAGGTCGGGAGAAACATTGGCACGGCGATTGCGTGATGAAGGGCCCTTTAATGATGCATTATGGACGGTAATCTTTGTGCAATCTCTTTTTCGAAACGAGCCAATCTTAAATCCGCCGAAGGATAAACACCACGTTTGCATGTGGGTGTTTTAAGCTCCTGTTCGGATAAGATTGATTTTTTTGTGTAATATTCTTCAAGTTTGAAGGCGAATCTGTTGAAATTAAAAGTTTTCGAATGCAGTTTGAATAATAAATAAGATCAGCTCTTTGAGTTTTGCGTATAAATTCTACGATTCAAAACTCAAATCGCTGCTACGCAGCTACGCTACGAAGATAGTTTCAAGAAACCTTTTGTATTTTCATTTAATTAAAATTAAACTCTACTGTTAGCTATTAAACATTATATTAAAATATTAAGTTAATTAAAAAAACAAATAACAATTGAAAGAGGCCATCATGGAGAAATGCGGTGCAACCAGACACCTTATAAAAAGCTATAAAACAATCGATATATTTAAGCGAAATAAGTAAATTGTAAAACAAAATCTAGCGGTTCATTGAGGTTCATCTAAAGGAAAAGAAATAAAAGTTCATTAATTAATCCTGCAGAGAATTCAAAACGAATAAACATTAGTAGGCATTTTGGAATGATTATGGCTACTTCGTTCTACCGGTTACAACCATTTTACCATGCAATAACAATAGCGAAACAAATGCATACAATGATGACTTCAAATCAACCGTTATCATTTTAGACAATTTCGCCCTTGTTTTCACGCTCCCCCAAGCCGTTGGCTTGGCGTTAATTAATTCAAACTAAAAATGACACCGGTCCCGTTCGAAAAACTGTTGATCCGTTCACTGTCCGCAGTGGTAGTTTTTGTTGCGAACAAAACCCACTCTAACCCACACAGAGCGGATGGCGAAATTCATTCCGTACGTTAGCGAATATTGTTCCACCATCCATGCAGGATCGGCTCGAGCACGAGCACGTGTGACGGGCTAAAGTCAACTCAAATGATGTTTTCTTTCAATTTAGTTCCATGAGCGTAAAGTGAATTACATTACTGTTAGAGTAGAAATTGATAAAAAAGAGAGAGTGAGAGAAAGCAAAGGGACAAACCCCTTCCCCAACCACAGTCTATGATTCTTGCCATACTTTTATGCTGTTTCATTTGACATTTTTTGTTGTTGTGGTTTGCTTTTTTCTGTTTCGTTGTTTGCTCGCTTTTCTTTCGCCATTATAATCAAGCGCCGAACGAACGAAGACGATGGCGTCCCATCAATGGCGACGGATGCTATTGTTATGCTTGCCAACGTTTCGCGACGGAACGAGCTTAAAGGGCACCGTTTGCACGCGGGATGCGAAAGGATGCGCAGATATAATAACAGAAGAAAAAAAAATCCTCCGAAGCAACAGCGCCCACCACCTCGCCGCTTCACTGCGCCTTCCGTTTGTCGTTCCGGCACTACGCGAACGTGGAGCAAAAGGATGGTAAGATGGGGGCGAAAAACGACCGACCGAGAGGATAATAAAAATATGGTTAAACTTTTCAATGCATCTCACAATCGTGACACCCCATGCCCCTGTCCTGTCTCGCAACACTCGCACACATGCGCTCGCCCCATATCAGATGCTCGCACGCGTCATTGCAGACGGAGGACTTGGTGGTTTTCCTGCATGGCAGCGAGGATAGAAAGCTAATAAAACGTGCCCCGAATGCATCCTTCCGTTTCGTGCGCGGTGCATTCGGTGACGAGAGCGTGATGATGGTGATGATGATGGCGTTTGGCAGCACAACGGGAGCAGATGGAATGTTCGCCTCGAGGAAATGGTTATTTTACGAGAAATGGGAATGCAATTAGATTTTTAGTGTTTGAAAAGCAACAGTTTGCATGATGTGACGCGTTCCCCGAAGTAACTTGCGCTGTCGTGCAGGCTAATTAAATATAGGTTTTGCTTGTAATTGAAAAGCTTTTTGTACGACTGTCGGTGTGCTGATGCTACGTTTCATGAACTGTGATTTTGATGAAAGTATTCAGTTATATTTATGTTTAGCATGGACTTCTGTTTAGATATACTTTTTCGTCCAAGATATCTAACAATCATATACTGTCTCTGTTCCGTATGGGTTTGATTCAAAGTTTACGATACTGCTTGTTGATTCCCTTATGTCAATAATTAAATTATAGAGTTAGAGACATGGTAGTTTAGTGTTTTTCCTGCTGTTCTGTTGATACACTTGATATCTTACAGTAGAAGAATAACTGGCAGAAGTCACCATTCTATTGTCTCATAATAACTGGCAGAATACCCAGGAGCATGATCAGTAGAATCCTGGATAACAGTCCAACTGTTCGTTGATGGGTTTCTGGGTAAAAAGTGACTGCATACAACGTATTTCAATGAAAAGCACTATTGCTATCAAAATGTCTGAGGTAGGAGGACCCATATTTCAACAGCAGATAGTTTCGTCGCTCTCAAACCTGTGTAAATGTATGAGGATTTATAAGCTATTGGGGTATTGGTTTAGAAGCAATTAAAACAATACAATACTTATATGATAAATCTTATTTTAAACATCAGATTTTTCTTCCAAAATTGAAGTCTGTTATAAACATTATTTCACATTTTTGACACGCTCAAATTCTTTACCCAAGTTCATCAATTGCGTCACACAATTCGGATCAACACTGACGGCGTGGATTCAGAAGCAACCGCACGATCAGCGATGGCAACAAAAACCAACAACACCGACAACGGCGTAGCGAAAAGGAAACCGGATCGAAAGATGAGAATCCTCGCAAGAGAACGAAAGGGTGTATGCGAAAGGCATCGTTTTTTTTTGTTCTTTCGCCCATCGAATGCACATCGGCACATCGTTTCTTGCATAACCGCCTACGCCTGCCACTCCCACAGCAGCAGCATAAAACAAAAACAACACCACAGCAAAACCGAAACAGACTACATCGAAAAATGGTACCACACCGGGCCAGCCGAACCCGAAACCCTACTGCAACGGCCGCTTGCGTGTCGCTTTTCTTTTCTGTCGAGCCCTTCAGGGTGCTACTGTGTGTGTGTGTGGGGGGGGTGTTTTTTATACCCACCACCCACTCGACCTCCCCTCTGGCGGGGCATACATTTTCACTCAAAACTATCAATTTTCGGGTGGAAAAATGCAATCCGTCCATCCGTCCGTCCGTCCGTCCATCCGTTCGTTCGTTCGTTCGTTCGTGGAAAAATGGTAACGGAAGACCGGGCCCGGCGGCTCGAAACTGCCCGAAGGGTGATTGCACACCGGCGGCGGTGGCCGCCCGTTTGTAGGGTAATGTGTCTAACCAGGCTTAAAATCAAAAGCGAAGAAACAAAATCCCGCCTGCTTCGATGGCGCACGATGCCATCCGTAGGCGTAGCCGGGCCATCGTTCCGTTCGCGCGTGACGGCGAAAGCGGAGCGTAGTGTGTGGATGTGGATTTTATTCCACCCCAAAATCCGAACCGTGCCGATGGTGGGTGGATGAGCAGTGAAAATTGCATATATGCTCTTCCGGCCCCCGGAAGCGAACGTTCGGGCATCCCGTTCACTTGCTGCTCGGCCGTCGCCGCCGCCGCCGCCGCCGTCGGTGCATTCAATCGGTGTGGTCTATCGTGTGGCTTCCGCTGACTTTTCGCACGTTTTCCATGCCCCGTTCAAGGTTTGGGTGGGATTGCAGGGTGGGGTCCAAACCGGATACCACCCGAAGATGCAGAAATAATTTCCCATTTTCCGGGGTTTTTCGTTTCTTCTCACAGCACACGAGCGGGAACGAGCGGGTAAAGTTTCGGAAAGCTTACTTTCACATACACACACACACACACATGCACATGTCGTTTGTCGATGAAAGTACGGAATGGAAAAGCTGGAAAACACAGGGAACCGATCAGGAAACTGGAGCCCTCGAACTGGCATCAAATTGAATACACAGATCGAAACCTATCGAGGCGGCACCGAGGACTCGAAACAACGTGCCGTACGACTCTCGGCGAGCCCACGCGCCCTCGTGTG
>KB672813.1:2428774-2447826 GCA_000349145.1 Anopheles dirus | reverse complement strand
GTTTGATGGCAAATTGCCACCAAGTTCGAGGTCTGGCCGATGCAGTAAGCCCATCCACACATACGGGCGCGCCCGCCACAAACAAACAATCTCGTCTGGCCTGTGGGACGGTGGGCTGTATTGTGGCACCAAAAAAAAAAAAACACAACGCAAGCGAACCTGGGTCCGGTGCGCTTGTTTTCGTATCATTACGATGATTTTATGTGCCGAGGCCGGGACCGAGCCGGCCGTGGGATCAAAGGGATTTGCCGTGTGAGTTCGGTTTGCCGTTCACCGTTCAACGTGGAGACGGGAGCTCCTTACAGCATAACAAAGCGCCTGTCGAATGGCCGAAACGGTGGACACGTGGCTGCAGAGTGGGCGAGTGCGGGCTGAAACCCTGTCATTTGCTTGTTGTCTTTTTCGTTCGTTTGGTTTTGCAGTTGCAAACGGCAATGATAAATGCATTCCATTATGGTGCAGATATTAGGCGATCACATACCACACATACACACACGCTTTCCCGCTGTTGGAGGAGAAGTTTATTTTTAAATATTGATCAATGGGTTACTGGTGTAGGGAGAAAATTAAGTTTATTGCTACGGCAAATAGACTGTGCTGGAAAAAAATAGTCGAATCTTGAATCAGGTCAAAACAGAACGCCATGATGGGTTTCACAGAAGAAAGGCACGGATGTTTTTATGCATGTAAATTGGTAGAAACAGAAGAACATTATCATCGCTGATATGTGTGTTTTATTCTGTACTTGAAGTAACTAATCTTTCATTCTTCTTAGTTTGCAAAATATTGTATTTCGTGCTGCAAAATCAAAATAATATTGAAATTGTTACAATTCTGCCAATTCTCAAATACATCAATTACTAAGGAGAAGAAATTGAACTACTTCTACTATAAATAGTAAGGATGTATTTCAATTGATGAAAATAGAGAGAGGGATATCTAGAGAGAAAATAGGAGAGAGATAAAGTGAGAGAGAGAGAGAGAGAGGAAGAGAAAGAGGGAGAGAGAGAGTAGAGATTAACAATTCGTTAGCAAGTAGCAAACCGTAGTTTTCCTTCAACAATTCATTTCTGAACTCTCGGTGTAATAGCCATACAGCGGTATTGCTATTGTATTTTTGTATGTCATGTTTTATAGTCAACTCCTCTGGAGTTTTTTGAAGAAGTTTTTAAACCAGAAAAGCACATTTTTCATAAGATTTTTCCCCTTTATGTTCATTTTCTTCCTATAGCAGTTGAGATGCTTGAAACATGCAACCCCTAATCAACTGTTTCCTTTCTTTAAGCTCATCTGCCATAAAAACGACCACTTCTGTGAACATCCACTCTAGCAACATTCAAATGATCATTCCCTTTCACACAATTCAAAAAATGCCACTTGTAACTAGCATTCTTTTAGTGGCTTTTTGATTTTTTTTTGTTTTTTGCCTCACCCTCCATACCGAATTCCTTCCGGTACTGTTCGCATTGGCTAACGTACAGGCAAGTGCCATTTCAAATGCTATTGTCCGCTACTTGGTAACTACGGTGCGGCCACAGTTCCAGCGCGGGATCATCTCGCGAAACGCTCGGTGTTGTCGTTAGCGACAAATCCAAGCCCATTACACCGGTCATGCCTAGTTTAGCCCGGAATAATTCTACGGCATTAGAGTCGGTGCGATCGTTCCACGGTGACCGAATGCCATGAATAAACTCGCCCCAAGAAAGCTAGCTGTGTGACTGTTTTTTTGTCTGCTATAGTTTGTTAGCTCTCTCTCTCCCTCTCTCTCTTCCTTTTGCTGTGACACTCGTCACACTCACCCTTGAGCAGATAACTATTTTCCGGCTACTCGAGCGATGGCACCGCCCTTGTTCCGTTGCCTACTCGAGGGCATCCCGCACCGAACTGGATATTTAACTCGAGTGATAAGTGTCGGGTAAACAAAATCATCTCGCCTGCTCACCCCAGCCGTTGGAACGTTTCGTTTCTCTATTTTGTTTTGCATTTTCACCTCTCTTATCACTCCCAGGTTCGGAAATCATCTTCAAACACACACAAACCGGTGCGAAACACCGGAGCAACGCAATCCGACGCAAAGTTGGCGCAGCCGTAGGATGCTGAGGGCCAACGGGGAAACTTTTCGCCCCCTCGTTAGTGCCATTTTCATTCACTCCGCCGGGTTCGGTCGGTATGATGCCGGCTGGCTGGGCCTTTGTGCGGTTCGGGAAGCAGAACCGAGGTGTGTCTGGGGCCGCTTCTTCAGGCGTTGGATGGTTGTTGTGCTCACTGTTTGGCAACGAACAAAGCGTCAATGGGCAGAGCGGATCGGTGGGGCAGAAACACCTGTAAGTACGTGAAAGTTTATCCGGAGCTTGTAAACAATAATCATATTTTCTTTGTGCACCTCAGCGATCGGGCGGGTGCGGGTCGCCACCTGCCGGGGTGGCGTGTCCTTTTGGGAAGAACCACGCGAACGCTTGAGCTGGAAGAAGCTTTCGCTTTTAAACGCTGCTTTGTGTACCCAGAGCCCGGAGCATCAAGCAGAGCCCGGCACGCCAACAATGGAAAATGTGAGAAACAACACACGCAAAAAAAACACGACACAACAAAATCCCTCACAGCTCCCATTGACTATTCCGCTCGAGCGGATCCTGAGGTGGCGCTCATCCTTAACTGCGCGACGGTGACAAAGAAGTCGCAAGTTCGGTTGATGTTGTTTGTGCTCGTGCAGCGGGCAACGAGCGAATAATTGGATGCAATCTGGGAATAATTTTGCATCCCGACGAGGGCCATTTATGTGCCCGCTATCGCGGGTTCAAAATCTTTTGATACTCTCTTCACCAACCTCGGACACGGGCCGGTGGGCCAGAGGTGA
The DNA here is from genome assembly GCA_000349145.1 of Anopheles dirus. Classification (NCBI taxonomy): domain Eukaryota; kingdom Metazoa; phylum Arthropoda; class Insecta; order Diptera; family Culicidae; genus Anopheles; species Anopheles dirus. The sequence goes on along the minus strand of KB672813.1, from coordinate 2,444,972 downwards.
CAGACGACGGTGCGCACAAAAACTATCCGATGATGTATAGTGTTTCGTGCAGAATTCGGGCTAAAACGAGAAGCGTGGAGCGCTGGGGAATGATAATAAATGTTTATGCCCGTCTTGAGACTTTGTTTAATGGGTCAATGTGGAGCAGAAGTTAAGTTTTGAGATAATATTTTTTAAAAAGGATTAAAAGCAAACCTTTATCGAAATAGGCTAATGTTACTAGTAAGACTGTTGTTATTTGAACAAAACAATAAGTTTAATATGGTTGTTATTATTAAGTATTAATAAACTTACGTTGGTACATCTTTACATTAACAACAATTGCATATTTTCTGAAGGAAACTTTGTTTTGAAAACAAAATAAACTAGACATTTAATCAATTTCTTCTCCGATTGCTGATATCAACCAGATGGCATAACTTGAATTGTTCTGCATCACATAGTCGTTCAATACTGTACAATTTAGATAAAACAAAGTAATATAACTAAAAAAACTGGCGATTTATCTCCAAACCTGAGTTAATATTATATTTTGATATTGAATATATTAATTCGTACGTTGGTAGGTTTGGTAAAACGCTCAGTTTCTTTTATAGTTTCAATTGTTCATAAATAAAACAAGTAAAATTAGTATCAATATAATATAGTTGATTATTTTGTCAAAAAACCATATCAAAAACCAAATCAAACAGATTAAATTCAATCATTAAATTAAAAACAAATTTTATAAAATATTAAAGAGCCACAATTGATTTATTCATTGCAACTGATGAAAACAAACCCTAAAAGAAACGTCCAACGAAGGTCACAAATCTCTCCTTTTTTGTTGTATAAACGCCGCTATTGGCAGAAACAAGGCATCATAAATCCCTCCACAGCCATCGACAAAGGATGGTTCCCACTGTCTTAAGTATCTCATTTTAATTCACGTTCGGCCCGCCATCGTTACAATGTCGGCAGCCGCCCGGCATTCCGAAAGCCGCTTACTCACCATCGCTGCATCCCGGGGCCGGCCCTTAAGTGGCCACTGATTAAATCAGCTCCCACCGCCCCGCAACCGACGGAAATGCTCCGCTGGGAAAAGGATCAATAATTTATGCGCTAATTTTCGCTACTTACCAACGGTAAACGATGCCGGTCGCGTGATTAGTGCTAGTTGCGCCTTCCATTATGTTGCCTGGGTGGCCGATATTAATCCCTTAGATTTATGACAGCAGATTGCATTAAAAATGAATCTCGCGCGAAACCGGCCCGGCCCGATTGGCACGCGTGGCCTTCCGGAGCCGGCGCTGCTCCCCAGAGTCGGCTTTAAAGTTAATTAAAAGTTCGCTGCAAAATTTATATTACCTCCGAGAGCCGAAATCAAAGCGCACCGAAGATACCTTATCGATGGGATGAGAGGAGCCTTTTTTCCTGCGACCGGGGCCTTCTCACACCGAAAGGTCTGCCTGCCCGGCGCCAAGGAGCGACAAACTAACTGCAAAAAAAAAGGGAAGACAGTATCGGCCGCACCATATTTTATGTTTTCTTGCCTGGCCGCGCGAAAGGTTAAAGGTGCTTCGGTTGAATCGGTGTGTTTTTATCATTGCCAATGGGCTGATTTATGAGACCTCTCGAGCATGAAATCTGTTTTCCCACCCGAAGCGTCTCGTTCTAATGGCGTTCCGGGTGCCGGGAGCGGTGCGGAAGGTGCGGTAAAATAGTACGATGCGACCCTGATGCTTGAGTGCGTCGCCGGATTCGGATCGAGATTCGGGGCCGTGGCCCCGGTGTCACCGGCACGTTGTCGCACGTACTGCAGGCGGTACCAGACCCGTTTTCAATTTTCTTTCCACCTCACCTGGTACGCCGAGGCACCTGCATGGCTGCGTTTGGCGGAAGCAGGCCACCCAGAAAAGAGAGAGACAGAAAGAGGAATCGGGCCGAGTTGAAAAGGTAAAGCCAATTCGTAAACAAACGCCTATGGATCACGGGTCGGAATGGGGAGAAAAGGTTTGTTGCTAACAAATAAAAAGCAAACTTTCGATCTGCAAATATCGATACGGTGAGAGCTTGGATTGTTAAGAGTTAATTTTATGTTTTTTTCCATACCAACGATTATTTAGCAACTACATTTAATATTTCTCATATTTATATGAACACTTGAGTACTTTTATTGCTTCGTTTAATGTCTTGTTCGCTTGTTTAATGTCAATGTTTTGAGTATTTTTTCTTCGTTTCTGTCTTTATTGGGTTTTATTGTGTTTACTTGTGATTTTTACTTTTCTTTTTTGTCATAATTTTTCTTCCATTTTTGGATTGTCGGTATTTCCTTAGGTATTTATTATAATCTTTTCCAATCAAAAATTTTCGAAACATTTTTGTATGTTAGTTTTGTCTAACTAATTAGTTTCAAAAAAGTTTATTGAATTCTATGAATCTTGCTTGTGTTTTTTTCTCTTGCGATCAATGGATAACCCATATGTTGCTTGAAAAAACATAAAACACATTAACATGCCACATTTCTTAGTAAGTTTGTTGTAATCATTCTAAACATTTTGTAGTTTTAAAGGTTCGTCTAAGAATCCATCGCAAGTTGCAAGGATCGTTTGACTGGAATTATCATTTCATTTTATGGAAAATAATGCGAAGAAAACAACACACTTTCACATGGATGCATTAGCTAGAATTTCACTCATCAGCTAAACGCTACAAAACTAAACGTGTTATCTCCTTCATACGCATCAACATGCAACAAAAAACACTACCAACAAGCGTCGAGTACCATTGCCTGCCCCTCCCCCCCCCCCTTACGTGCGCGACAAAAACCCCCATCCCAACCATACGTCAACCGACGTAATGCTGCAAATAAATCCTTCGTTTCAAACCACCACGCGCGACACTTAAATCTGTCATGAAGTTCCCTCCACGCCCCGGAGGGGTTCGAATCGGCTGGAAGGCAACGAAAATATCAAAACGTATAAAAGCAACCGCCCCACCCCATCCGTGCAGTTTGCGTTAATGTACCGTAAATCCCGGCATCCCGGCTCGGTAAATCGGTTACCGAGCGAAACCCCGCCACTGTGACGAAAATGTTTTAATCCAATTTGGGGCGAAAATGCATTAAAAAAATTAATTCAATTCTACACACTTCCAGTGGCGCGCGCGTTACGAGCGCTCGCTCCGTTCGCCTGCACTTGCGCGACTTCCGGGCGCGGGCGTCAGATGAAATTGCTCGGCAAAAAGGATGTGCGAGTGTTGTGCGTTTGCGATGCCGCCACCGTGACAGATGCCGCCCGTCCCGGGGAGGGATGGTTCATGTGACAAACACAGGATTCCAACACCGCCCCCTGCGCATTATCCCTTCCCGACGGGGTGGCCCACGCCACCCAGGGCTGCTGAGTCGAGAAAATTTTGAATGACAAATTTAATAAAAAGATTTTAATGTCTTTTCAACGTTGATTCATTTACGAACGGCACCACCCTTGGCTCCCGGCTCTTCACAGCCCGCCAGCGAAGCGAGAAGGTGCGAACCGACGCAAATGGGCCGCGCTGGTGTTTGGGATGTGAAAGGATCTGCACACGGCGAGCGTGTTGCATGTTTGTGTGGGAACCGGAGCAGAGAGAAGCGATTTTCTTAGAAACGCCATCCGAAATCCGCCTAGCCAGCAGCCAGAAGTCGAATGTCGAATGGTGGTTGGGTAGGGCTGTGCGTGAAGAAGGCTGAAACGAGAACTCCAAACGCTCACCGAACCGATGTTACGGCTGCTTTTATTTCTATTCTCTACACACCCAACAATCCAGTGGGGTGTGGGACATTTTTCCACCCAGCCTATGCAGCGAATGTAAAGCTCAAAAAACGACGCTCGAAACAATGAATCAAACATCGCGCTCGGTTCAGTGCCGCGATGGGTGAAGAAAATTAAAGCAAAAATTATTTCCCATCCGTTAATGTGTATCCCGCCCCCGCAATCCGCTTCGAAGTCGAAGAGTTCACGTGGCGCGGAACAACAAAAAATAAATCCCACGCCCCTGGTCTGGTGGTTCCGATTTGGGAAATCGGCCGGGTGGGAGGGTAATGAAATTTGTCAAATGTTTTCATTTAGCTCCTCCGCCACGTTTCGCGACACACGCTGTAAAAATCGCACCGGAATTTGCTGCTGAAGCTTATGTGGCGTATGCTTGCGGGTGTACGTGTGTGTGCTTGTTAGATGCCTGCTTGAGTCTGGATTGAACTCGAGCGAAAGCAGCGAGCAAGTGAGCGATTAAATTTATCACCCGACCCGGGCACCCGACCGGGCATGCCGGTACTAGGGACGGGGCACGCCGTGGGTTCACGTCTGAGCTGCGATTGCTGCTGACAGGCGTACCTTACGCCTGCCCCACCCCCTTTCGGGCCGGGCCCTCGGTGCGGTCGGTGAAGTGAGGCGGAAAAGTTTCTAATCAGGGCTGCCCGATTAGCGGAAAATGCGATGGAATCAAGCGCTTTAAGCGTGACATCGTGGCTCACGGCCCCCCTTTTTGTTTGATGCTCTGTGTGTGTGTGGGAATGAAGGGCGCGTTTTGTGTTCGGATTTATGGACTGAACGGTTTCGATACGACATCAAGCATAATGGATGAGATGCAAATTAGTATATTTGGGTTGTGTGCGTGTGGGTATAGAACGTTTAAATTTGGTAAGCTGCAACGTGACATCGTGGCGAATTGATACGCGACAACACGACCGTGCGACATGGTTGGTTTTCCGTGGAATAATATTCTCAACTAAATATGTTTCAATCTGTTTTTCTATTTTATTTTAGGCGATCTTCCTATGACTATGATATGACCCACATAAACCATCTCATCTTAGCAGGGAGTAGCTATTTGGTTGTGGTGGAATAAATCAGCCTATGGTGAATCTGAATCCTTTGGCTCAATGATACTCGCAAAACATGTTCATCCACCTGGCATGTCACATCGAAACGATCGATCAGAACGAAGATTAATTAACTGATAAGATATGCTTTAAAGCCTCTCTGATTTGAGGATTCAGGATTCTATGATTTCAGGTGCTTTCATGATAGGAAGATTGTGTGAGTCATCACACCATTGGTTTAACTGAAATGCAAAGTGCATCGAAACGAAGCACTTGAATGTGAAACACTGCACACTGAAGGCTCAACAAATTTTAAAATTCAATAACTCAAATTGGTGAACGAGTTCCCAAATCATGAGATAAATAAAAAGCTCCAATCCATGTTTAGGTGAACAATAAGGGTAGTTAAAATAAATATCCAATGAAATTGTCATCTATTTTCAGAATAAGGAAAAGTGGTATAGGCAAATGCACATACATAAACACAGCCCGTCATATAATAATAAAAATAAAATGGTATATGCAAAAAATATGAAAAATATCGATGCTGAAAGAGGCAATAGGCCCCATGGGTCGAATCCTCTACCCTCTATCTAGGATCGACAGGAAAAATATCTCAAAATCTTTGAATTAGTTTGTTTGAGTGAATTATTAAATTTTATCTACCTGTTTCAACTCAGAACGATCCCATAAACTGTGCAAGTGCAATTCGAAAGCGTTGAATATAAAGCCATTAAATTGGCATGCCATGCGTTTCTTGCAGTACGCTGGCATAATTGACAGCGTACGGAGAAAGAAATCAACCTCCGTTGCCGTTGCTCACTAATTGCGGGACTAGTTTTCTTCTTTTTATCCGCCGTCGCTGGTTGGAAACCTCAACTCGTGTTGCTAATTCAACCGCGTGCATTCACACGCGCCACGCACATTCCACCACGTTGCCATGGCGTCGTGAGCGACATCCAGGTGGCCGAGCTGGAAGCATCTTAGCGAGCATATGCGTCAACTCGCGCCCCAAGCGTCGTACGTAGTTGATTAAGCCAGAAAGCGTACGAACGTCGCCCGTGCGACCGTACGTCGCTTTACAGGATAAATTTTCCTATAATTTGATGTTATGTAATTATGTTTTATGCGAAGGCTGTGCGCACACATTACGGGGAAGATACTTTGACGCTTTCCCGACTCCCCCGGAAAACCACCGTTCGCTCTTCTGCTTTCGAAATCCTGATCAACTTGTGCTAGTTTGGCGTACAGTAAGGCAGGAGCAAGTTTTTGCTCCCTCCCCTCACGACGTAAGACGCTTTCTGGTGTGATGTGCCCGATTTGCCACACCGCTCCGTCCGAAACCGCGCCCGTGCAGGTTGGAGACAGGGAGAGAGAGAGATGCAAGTGTTGCTTAATCCACTTATGTGTCTAAATGGGTACCATCATTTTGTAAAATTTATATAGAAATGTTCCATTTAAGTTTTGCTCTGCTCGGTTTTCGTTTTTTTGCATGCTTTTTCTCCACCGACCGACGACGCACCACAAACGACGACGACGACGACAACGTTGGCTGGAGGGAAAAAAGTTTTCACTTTCTACTCTATCCCCTCCCCAACTTTGCGTTTCCCCCGTGGAGAATGTCGGTGGTGTGTGTGGACCAGTTTACTCGTTCAAAACTTTGGCGTCCTGCATCCTCGAGGGACTTGAGTGGCGGTCGGTTTCATTTCGAAATGAACGGGCCAAGGTAAGGATTTGCTGTGGTTTTGAAATGAGACGACACGACGGCTGCGTCTTTACGAGACGACGACGAGATACCGGTTCCGGTCCGTGGAAGACCTGTCTAAGCACGTCCTGAGTTATTCGCCTCAACCGGAATGAAGTTTATAAACATTATTGTTGATTTCTGTCCTGTTCCTGTGATCGACGACGGTACTTGGGAGTTGCATTTCGGTTCAAGCATCTGGCCTAGCAAACAACAACTACGAGAGAGAGAGAGAGAGAGATAGAGAGAGAGAGAGAAGAAAAAAACGCCCCCACACAAACACAGAACTTACACAGCTGTTTGCGCTTGATCTTATGCGGGTGCATCCATCTCGCTTTCGTGCATCGGCTAACTGCAACAAAGCTGCACGCAACGCACACAGCGATGGCGGCGAGACGATGTGGTGCTTTGATTTAATGTGAAATTTGATATAAGCCAGAGAGATTTATTCGGATCATTTGCACGGGCGGGTAGTGATAAAGCGGACACGATGCTGGCATCCGGTCGAGGATAATCGAGCAAGTTGGAAATACGCAACCCACGCCCGCCCTGGAACGCCTCAGACGAATTGGAATTGGGTGGATAAAGACACGAGTTGCGCTCCCTTTCACTCCCTTTCTCTCGCACTCGGAATGAGTCGTTGAGAAAGTTTCCACCAAGAACGTGTGCTCCGAACCCGGAGCCCGTCGTGGCACAAAGTGATCTAATAGTTCGCCCACAAAGCCATCCTTCGTCCGATGCGTTCGGTTCCGGAAAGGGGAATTGGGTGAGTTTGCATTTGTCATGTATCCTGCAGCTAAAAACCACACATATGCGCGCATACACACACATACACACACATGGGAAGGGTAATGGGGGAGGGTGTAATTAAATCTACGGAATGTGGGCTTAAATCAAGTCTCGTTTCACCTACGGCACAGCGCAGCGCAGTTGCGAGTTGTAACCCTATGTGTGTGTGTGTGTGTGACCTTTTTTGGGGGTTTTTTACCAAACTTTTTGCAATTAATCTTCACCTAAGCACTATCATCAAAAACTGTTTATATGCCAACCGGACCGGAGTGACCCAGTGACAGATGCAGACTTATCGGAGTCTTTTTTTATTTATTGTACTCAAACTACATTCATTAGCAACTATCTGTCCGGAAGATGCTGTAGTGTCTGGTTGGGAGTTTGTTTTATACGATCTCGAGGGTGCGCCACGACGGGCACTAATTACATGTCCCGAGGGAACCCATGTCAGGGTTGCAGCTGACAATGGTTGCCGTCTCGCATGGTATTCGTAACTATCAAGAGCTCCCACTGATAAGGAGAGACGTTTTGTTCTAGTTTGATTAACAAAGTTTTCGAGTTTGTCTTAATTTGTGTATTTTTCAAAATAATTTCATTTTTTCCGCATTGATCCATCATCAATTGTAAAGCCTACCTCTGTTGCATTATGTTGCCTTTCCTGCTTCAATAATTATACATTTAATTCAAAAAGATACGTTGAAAGGTATATTGTATGGCATTATCAAGTTGTATGTTACACGTCAGAATGTCAATATTTTGGTTTAGATTGACATTGAAGTTAATTCAGAACCAACAGAGAAGTGGAACAACTGTTTTGTAATTCACGATATAATCAACCTACACCCCTCGTTATGTTTTTTACACGCCACTGGGCGCCTCCATCACGTGACGAGCGAAGGTGTTCACTTAGTTTGAACGACATTTAATAGGCTAATGTGCCCTTAGTGCTTCTCATTCTTTTTCTTCAACACAGCATCGTCAATGTTAGCCTGCCAAATTTGGAAATTTCTCATGAAACCATCCAAGTGCGAAAAGTATAATTTAAAGTGAAAAACTATATGAAAATATTAATAAATCTGTCCAGATGAATGATTCCACGTCATAAACGCGAGGCTGGCAGCCAATACCTTTGACCCACCATGTTCGTTTAAGGATTTTATCCTACTGTGGGTTCCAAATCTACGTCTCTGGTGTGTTCCAGACTCGGCAGAACCTATCACGACACATGTGCCTTTCGAAACTCCAAGCCATATCCTTCAAACCGGAGCAATTTCAGTGCTGCCGCGCGGAATTAGCCGCAGCCTCACATCGCTTCATGCGCCCGCAGGTGAACAAATACAACGAAAGCCCACTCGTGTCCCAAAAAGGGCTGCCAAGAACCAAAAAAAAGTATGGTCCCACCCGACTCCGGACCGATGGATTTCAAGTGGAAGCAGCTTTTGCAGTCTAGCGGCACACTCTCCCGACGGCGGCACACTGTGCTGCGGAACTGGGCTGGGCTGCAAACCATCACGCGTCAACCGGGGTGGCAAAATTACGTGACGTTGTTATCAACAGCTTGCATCACGTCACCGCACCGTGTCGCGCGGGTCGTTTGTGTGCCACCTTCGGCTCGAGTGGTGTGGCCGTTTGGGGCGCGTTCTTTTGGGAAACGGTACGGGGCCAGGCAACAGAGCTCCCATTAGCTGCTCATGGATCATGGAGGAGGTTATTGAAAGAGAAAGGCGTTTTGTAAGCGATAAACACCGGATTGAAGGTGACATTCCATTACGGCTCTACGGCTGTGCCGTCGAGTACCTGAGCGGTAAGTTTAATGGTGCCAGCTTTAGTGGCAGCTAAATCGATGCGGCATCTTGCGTGTGTGAGGCGTATGTCGAAGAGCGATTCCCTCCGCGACACGGTGCGATTATGGAACAATTAGACGGTGGCTATCAAAGACACAGGTGGAGCTAATTTTGGGTTTAAATTTAATTCGTTAAGCAAATGTGGTACACTTCTCTTATAAATCGTTTCATTCACAATAAACATTTAATTATTAGTGTTTTTTATTAAAAATAATAATAATGACATTTTTACTTTCTTTTTGAACAAAAACACTAGCCCTGCCTTCGTATCAATCTAGACGGCACTGACAGCTCAAAACATGTTTGTATCGCATTCATTCAAACAAGTACACGCTCAGTTTACTAATTGCTACACAGCTCTAATCAAACAATTCCATCAACTTCGACACATAAATCATAACGCCCGTCCCACAACAAGCGCGCTCCGATTCTCGCGCTTGTCACACACTTGAGCAACTTTTGTACAACCGCCACCCTCACCCAGTGCCTTGCACCATCCCTGAAAGCGCCGCTAAAAATGACAACGAACAACTGCAAACGCGCGCCCAAACAAAACGGGCCCGTTGCGTCGCGCGTCGGCGTGAAAGTGAAAAATGTTTCACCGCTCACCGAAAGCTCGCAAGATCATTTCTCTTCCTCAGCGCTTTCCCGGCCACGGCTGCCGGATATTCTTCCTAAGCATGCCAAGGAGGAATAAGGAGAGGGTGCCAAAATTTTAGATTTTCCTAATTGAAAAGCACTTCGCCATTGTGCGATGGCGGCGGCGGGCACGGTGAGTGGGTGAATTTTGAGCGCAAGGTGATGACGACTTCTTCCTCCCCAAAAACCCGTTGGGGTGGGGGATGGTGGGGCACTGCAGAAACATTCGACGACGTCACATTCGCACCCGGGGACAGTGTGACAGTGAGCAAGTTGTAATTAATTTTCCGCTCGTATAATCCCGCTTTATGTCGCGGCCCCGGATCGGGGCGTTGGTTATAAAATCTAGCCTCTCGCCTTCGCCCGGGTCTAACTTGCGCGGACGGGTGACAAACGCAGTCGCTCCGGATGCAGCTTTCGACAAATGGGGCCTGCTTTCGCTTTCGCTGCCCTCCGCCTCGCTCGCGCGTGGAATTTGTTGCCGAGAAATTAATGTGCTCGCTCTAAAATTAATTTTTAATTATGCTTCTTTAATTGCGCATGCTGCTTAGCAGCCAGTCAGCGCGATTTGTCGTCTCACGGTCTGTTCTTTGGCCGGGAGTCGTTTGAAATATGGCTCACTCTGGAGCAAAACGGAAAAGAACTAAGCACACACACACACACGCGCGCGCTTGGAAAGCACGAAACGAAAACAGCAACCAGCGCCGGAACGGAAAATCTCTATATGCTGCCCTGTCCCAGCGCTCCCGAACGTACAAACGCCAGTCATGCAATCTTCCAACGCGGACAATGGAGTTAATGTGAAGGAAAAACAATCAGTCTGAGTGGGAGCATCTTGCAGGCGTCAACGCGAACGGGTTGATTACTTCCATACCGAAGCGGCATTCCGCGGTCTCGCCGCTCGTTCATGCGTGTCGTGTCGGAAGGAATTGAGCGACGAAGCGCACACGGGCAGGCAGCCACGGGCCACGTTTAATACGTTCCCGAGTGATTTTTGCCCGTCCCCCCCACGAAATAGACGAGCGAGGAATGTTCCCCGACAGAAGAGTTCCCAGAAGACGGCCGTTCTGGGCTGTGCAAAAATGTGCAATAACAGCCTACGAATTTGACGCGTCCGTAGGAGCTCCGGCTGTTTTTGATCCTTCTTCACCGAAGCCAGCAGCTCCTACGATCGCTACTCAGGCTACTGGCTCCGTTTCATAATTCAAAGCTGTGTACGCGCGTCCGGTCCGGCGCACACTTCCGGCGACGGTGGCGGTCGTTGAAACACGCCCCACAGCGGATACCCGGGTTCGGGCTTATGGCTTCGATTCTAATGGATTTTTAATGCATCTGAACTTTTATCCTCGCCCTTCCAGCGCAATGACTTATTTTGCATCGATGAAAATGATGCTCTCTCGTGCAAGACGTGCACGGGTGTTCTTTTTTTTTGGTTTCGCTGAACGGAAGGGACCCCCAACCGTGGGCATGCGAACGGCCAAGTGGCTCACACTGCGCCACCCGCCGATGCGGACGGTGGGCAATCACTCGGAAAGCGTATCGATTGCAAGGCGAAGTGTTCTCACCGATAGGGGCGCGTTTGAATGGGTGTGTTTTAAGCTAGCCTTTCTGTCTGCAGTGCAGTCTGCTCTGTTGTAGGCTTTCAAGCAAGCGTTTTGATGGCTGGATCTCAAAACTGCATTGTGGAGAACTTGATTTCTTTCCAGTTGATTTTTTTTCTTAAATCATTGGTATATATATGTATATATGTCCACAACCGAGTAAGCCCGGGATAAGGCCAAATTACAGGGAGGAAATGCCCTGAGACCAAAAATGTCGGTCAGTGCATTTAGGCACTGACAATACGGCCACTAAGGCCGTCATACTAAATAAAATAAATAAATAAATATATGTATACATGTTGTTACGTTCGATTAAACAAGAAGAATGTTAGAAACTATATCGAAATCAATGTTGAAATTGAAAGACAAAGGTGATATGTTTTTTTTTTGAAATATTCTCAACCACTCTTATAATCGCTCATAAAATTACAATATATTAATACTACTATCATAAGCTTGTGACCTTTCTATCGGGCCTTCTATTTGTATCCAACCTTATGCTCCAGTTGTGGTCATATAATAAGACTTCCTAGCCATGAAATCCATAATAGTAATAGTAATATTTCTCTAAAAAGCGGTTGTTTCGAAACTCATAGTAATTTTAATTACAAACGTAGATCATAGTTAGGTTATATCCAAATATACAATAGAATGTGCCAAAACTTCGCATTAGTTAATGGTCAAGGGAACTTAGATCAAAACATATCATGTTCTGTGAGCGATACGTAGGAGCTGAATAGTGTTTTGACTACTAACTTTTGTCAAAACATGTTACTATTAAACATTCAGTTCATCAGGCACTAAAACCAACACTAACTTCTCCATGCAATTATCGATTAGCATATTAGATTTTAAAAATAACGCAACATCTAGAAGCACACATCTAACTACCATCTTAGTTAAGTGGTCTAGAAAATCTTCCTCAGTATGCCCCGAGTGTATTGGCAGGGATAATTGAATCGATCTTCACAGCACCTTCCAGCAAACTATCCGATCAATATCCGGCTCACCTTACGACAAAATATACACAACACGTGTAGCCAGCGAGACACTCCTCCAGACCCAATCATATTCGCCCGAAGCTTTCTGCCCGATTGCCAATCATCCAGCTTACTAACGGTATCACATTTAGCTTAAAGCCGAAAACTGAACGCCGAGCAGAACGCCGGCACCGATTTCAATCCCTAACGGCGACTGACGGATTTGCATGAAAACCACAGAAACTTCGCATCCCACTGCTAGTTGAAATGGGGGCAGGGAAAGCGTTATCGCTGCCGTGCCCTTTTCGGTTGAGTCAAAACAAATCACCCCGAAAGGCGCATGTAGTTCGTCCCGTGAGCTCCTCACCACGCACTCAGATCAGATTATCACCCCGGTCCGGCTGCATACGTGCCGGGACGCAGCTCATAAAAACCGACACGTTTATGTGACGGGCCGATGCGGGAAGAAGATTTGTCACCGAGACCCTAGGCGGGAGGCGCTCAAAAAACAAACCCAACCCTGCACAACGGAGAACGGGTTCGTTCCGCGGGGGGGTGTCGGTGTCGTACGCTAAGCCCACTTAGAGACAAAGTCTGCCAAATCGTTGCGAACGGTGACACAAACGCCGCTCCGCATTCCAGCGTGGATGGGCAGATAATCAAAATAAATTCGTTTCCTTTTCTTTTTCGACGGGGGTTCTTTTTTCTAGTCTTCCCTGTTCGGCTTCCGCTTTGTGTGTCGGCTTCGGTTCTGGAAGCAAAACGGTGCAAGCGGGCCCTCGAAAACATCAGACGGAAGACATCCGTGAGTGGGTCATCACGGAAGCCGAAACAGAGCCGGATCAAGCAACACGAAACAACGCGCTTCGAAAGCGTTGTGCGAGACGTGCCGGAGAAGCGCTCGTAAGCCTCACGTTGGTTTGCGCCCTGGCGCAGCTTCTCCCTCCTGAGGCGAGCGGACATTAAGGGATATAAAATAATCAGGAAAAATTACACCACAACCACCGCCAAACCACCGAAAACAGGGCCCACCTTCCACCCACAGCTCGCGGGCTTTAGCGAGGCTTTTTTCCGGTATTGTTTTGCACTTTCGTGGATTGCGCAGGATGTGCGTGAGTGAAGCATAAAGCCTTCCACTCGCGAACAAAGTGCCAGGAGACACTTTGCCGGGAACATCGTCCTGCTTTGCGCCGGGTGCAGGGACAGTTTATCGGGAACCATTTATTATCCCGGTTCCAAAAACCCCGACAAGCCCGGGCTCCACACACAACCACCAGGTCCGTCTGTTCGTTGCTTCTTTCGTTGCCTTGAAAGGCAACTTCACAAGCCGGCGAAACATTCCTTCATCTTCAGGCCCTCTTCAGGGTGTATTTCGAACATTTCGAAAAGCTTCAACTCGTGATTAGAGAAACGGTTGGGCGCCACGCTGGAAAGATCATCGGTGGGGATAACATAACAAAGAAAGCCACCGAAAGGACCATCTCGCTTTGGGGTGCTTGGGTGCCTGGGTGCTGGAACCGACACTTCCCACCCCACCCGGCGCGCTCGGACCGTCGGCGACGAAGAAATATTTCACGACAAACCATGTGAACCGGACCCGGCCGCGCACGTACCACCTCGTGACAAAGGCGAAGTCGGGCGGACCGGGCGCGTCCTGGGGTTTCCCCCCGCTGGCGGGATCCGGTTTTTTCTTGTAAGGAATTAATTTCCGGCTGAATTATTATGCCGAGTCGTTACAATTCGCCCTTTTGCGGTTCGGGTTTTTGCACGTGGTTTCCCGTGCATGTCTTCCTGCTCCCATTCTCAGCTCCCACAGACCCTCACCGGAGTGAGTGGATGGACCCTTGTGCGCTGAATGCATTCCGTTCCGCATTCCAAGAAAGCCGGCGACGACGAACAGAAGAAAACAAAAACTGCGCAAGCAAACGAATTAAAAAGGAAACATGAGGCTCCGCTCCGAGAGTTATTGCCCCTCCGCAGGGTTTCGAGTGGAGCCGGTGGATGAAAATAAAATCCTGGCGCGCTAAAGCAGTTGCTTTTTGATTTGTCTCGGCACGTGACTTGCGGGTTGCTTTGGTTGCCGCGGAGGTGCAAGCTGTTGCTAATAACTGTCAGGTGGGGGGAACGGGATGAAATGAGAGCGTCGTTACGCGTGTCACTATTGATCTAGGCTGCAGATGGGCTTAGTGCAAAGAATGGGGCTTCATCGTGCTTTAATTTAACAATAGGGATTTGCTGCGTAAAGCATAGGCAATGAGACTGTTTCACGCAACAGGTGCTACTGGAATGTGGGTTTCATTCTACCTAATTATTGATAGCTTTTTTGTGATTGCAATGTTAGATCCTGCTACAACAACACATTTCCAGTGAACTCAGCATTTTTCAATTTCAGCATTCAGCATTCGCATTTTCAATAAATCAGCCACAACCCTGTTCAAATTATCTTTCTGAATTGCTTTGAATGTTAGCAATAGCAACTAGTCTGTTTTGTTTTTGCCTTACCAGAACCTTCTAGGATCCTTCTATCTCGAGTAGCGACACACATTCCGAAGTTCAATTCCAAATCAATGTCCAAGCTCTTCCTTTGTTCACAATACTCAAAATGATTGGACATGACGATTCCTACTTAGAGTACATAGTAATTTGTACAACAATTCCAATATGCCAGTAGTTTACATAGAGACTAAAGCATAAGGAGTATTTGTGTTTGATAGTATTCTTAAACAATATCCTATGGATTGTTTGGCTTCACAAGTCAAGACTCAACTTTAAGACTCAACTTGAAATATAGTCAAAGTTCTCATATACTAGAACGTTTAGAACAATTGACGCATGTTAGTCAAGTATTAACAACATAAATATTGCATATTGTTCCATGATTCTCTCCTTCCATCTAATAGTTCATTAAAAGAAAGCACATTGGACCTGACAGTCTCTTCTAATTTTTATTCAGAATCCAGAACCACAGAGTCACTCATCAGTGTTTGAACCACATTACGAGATGGCTCCTCTATGAAGCACGAAAGAAAAGCTTTAACCAACTCTATTACGATCAATTGTTCACACAGCGTCCCTGTCGTACCGTGCAGTGCAAGTACGCACACACAAGGATAGCCGCCGAGGCTAGCAAACCGGTTCATACATCTTCCACATCTCCGGGCAAGGTGTTCCATCTTGACGCGTGCCCAATTTCTTCCCATCCCTCACGCCGTTCCCGGGGGCGTGTCTCGCACTCGAGCGTGTGTGTGTGTGTGACGGGAAACCCGAGCGCTCGCACGCTCGGCGGGTAAATTTATTCCCGGCCTTATTTATATAGTAATTAGATAAGACGACGTCTTAAATAGATCTTGTAAATTATCACTCACTTCATTTCGTTTGCAGCATACCGATACCGGTTGCGGGAAAGGGGTTACTTCTTCTGGCCGTGCGCATATGGTCGAGATTGCCCTCGTGGTTGTGTGTGTGTGTGCGTGTGTTTGTTTGTGTGCACGTGACACGGTCGGTGTGACTGTGAGAAATGCGGAAGACGTCCGGCACTCCGTCTCCGTTGTCAGACATCAGAAGGGACGGTCGACCTTTTGAAAGGTGCTTGAAACTGTCTTTGGCTGTGATCCGTGAAGCATGTAAGTAGATATATGGGTTTCGCCTCGTCAGTGGCAGGCCGGGACGGTCCGGGTTCTGCCAGCCACCACCCTCTCCCTCCCGCCCACCAGCCGCCGGAATGACTTGCTACTGTCCTCTCCGACCCATCACGGCCAGGTTAT
>KB672813.1:2401117-2425380 GCA_000349145.1 Anopheles dirus | reverse complement strand
CTCGCAAAGAGCTGTCCCGGCTCTCTCTCAGCCACCGCTACTGGGCCGACTGCAAAAATGAGCAAATTTCCCTCGCTCGGAAAATCGCTTCCCAGCCGAACTTTGACAGCAGCCGGCGAATGTCGACTTTCGCACGTCGTGGCTATGTCGACCCGGGCGGTCCCCCGCCCGGTTCGGGCCACCCGCCTTCGGTGGCAACGCTGGCACACGGGCTTCGGGCTCCCAATTCCCGGTTTCGGGCGCCGTTCGGGCTTCGTGGGGTTGCGTGCAGCCGCCCGACGGCCCGAACGTGAGTGTGCTCCAGTTTTGTCCGAACCGTGCGCCGAACTGGATCCCGTTTCCGTTCGTCTGGCTGAGAATTTTCACCTGCGTAAGCGCGTTTTTGAGCGTCGGGCGAGTGCGAGGTTGGAGCCGGGCGTATTGTGCCAGTCACGCGCGCCCCGCTGCTTTTCCGTTTCTTTCCGGGCGGTTTCGGTTCGGGTTGGGTGCGATCAGAACCAAGACGCCAAGGGTTAAAGTTTTCCTCGTGCGTGCGTGCGTGCGTTCGTGCGTTGTCCGTTTTGCGCGAACCGCCGCCACCGGTGTCAGTGTAGTGGGTGCGTGCGTGTGCTTATGTGGTTGTGCGCTCTCGGAAGGTACATCAAAGCAGTCGGTGTCTATCACCACCCTGTCAGGCGTTCCACGCGAAAGGGGAAACCCCGAAAGAATGTTCCTTCACGTGGCCTCCTTCAAACGAACGAGTTAAAGTCGACGGCAGAAAGGGGGTTTGGTGTAGGCAGCAGCAGCGAAAATGTATTCGATGGCTCGTGGGATCGTGGTTGGCTGCGCGGGGAACGCGCGACCGGATGTGCGACCGGGAAATTAGTCATCCCCATGCTCCGATTTGGCCAAATACCATAACAAAGCTCAATTAGCGCAGTCACGGATTAAGGCCGAAGCAGTTGAGTAGCGTGTGAACGAACCCGCGTGTGACCCTTTGTGTGTGTGTGTGTGTGTGTGTGATTGAGTGTGTGTGTGTGTTTGTATGTATGGGTGTGAGTGTGTGTTTGCTGGAAGGTGTACGTTTATTTGGTTCGTGATTCGAATCCAAGACGAATAGGACGTGCTCGTCGTTACGCCTCCTTAAGGAAGGAATCTACTGTGCTTTCCTGGTGGCGTTTCCAGCTACTTAGCGACGTCATAAAAGATAGTGATTAAAGATAAAAGAAAAAAAAAGCGTGAAACCGTGCAGCACTTCTGTGCGATTCAATTCACTTTCGAAAAGAAGTTTCGGCTCAGTTCTGGCGAACCTTCAGGACTGACGACGACGCGTGTGCCCGTGGGGATTACGGAGATGCTTTTCACGCTCAATTCAAGATGTCGAAAGGAACACCGTGTCGGCGACAAATAAAATCAGCTAAAATATCGCCCCGTATCGCAGCGCCCGGCAGCCCTTTTTCCACGCAACAAGCCAGCAATCGATCGCCCTGCTAGAGAGTGAGGGCTGAAGCAACAAAAAAAATCAAGCAAACAACAACACGCTCCGAGGTCATGCCCGTTGACAGGGCCGAGCATTACCGTGGAGTGAAACCTTTTAGCTGTGAGTTACTTCGCTTTCCATTCTATTTAACTTATCTTTTTTCTCGCTGCCCTTCTCCCCTGACATCCTTGTGTCACTGTGTTATGCCATGGGTTTCGTCGTATTAAAAGCCGGGAGTTACTAGACACGGGGAAAAACCAGCAACAAAAAAGCTTTTCGCTTTTCCGCAACGGTGTTTTTTTTCTCAGACTTTACGTTTTGCCTGTTCACCTGTTCACACCGGGTCGCACCATAATGTGCCCGTTTACAGCGTTGGTTTCAAGCGAAATAGAAATAAGCTAAAACACACACACTGAACGTCACCGAACCCCTCCCAACCAAACTACCGATGGGCGATGGATGTTGAGGCAAAAATCGATTTAAGCGTGTTACAAATCACAACCACCCTGGAGCCGTCCGGGAGTGTCTGTTTAAAATCGGCGGTATGTGAAAAATGTCTCCCACCCACCTGCTATGCGTGGGCAACAAAGCCTGAATCGCTCGTGTAGTCTTGTCGTAGTCACCTTGACGACAGCGGTGGGCCAAAGAACAGGTGAATTAACGGCGTCCTTAAGCCGAATCGCCTCTCGTGAGGCCTGATGGCTTGGGATTTCCCACACGAATGGGGAAAGCACCAAAAGCACCCGACAGGAGCACCTTCCGGAGCGGTTTGGGCAAAATTATCCGCCTGTTCACGCGGCGCCACTGACCATTCGCAACCGGCTCGAACACGAACGCACATAAAATACCTAATATATACGGGCACACACACATACACCGACACGCCGCCTGGGACGTTGGAAATTCGGCTTCATGTTTAGTTCTTGTGCGCGTTATTGTTTATTTTTTGCATTTCTTGCTTGGAGGGCGAAAACAAAAATCAATGTTTTCCTCGTGGCAAAGGTAAAGCGAGGAAGAGAGAGAGAGAGAGAGAGAGGTGAAAGAAAGAGAAAGAGAGTAAGCTTCAATAGCGCACCTCCAAAAATCAAGATACGACTGGAAGAAAAAAAAAACATGAACGCAGTGAGCGATGAAAAGCGGTTTCTGGGTTTTCTGTCCGTCACCAACCCGGGCGCCATGCGATGCGGGATGGGAAAAGGCGGCACGAAAAGCAAAGAAAGACGAAACGAAAACGGCTCGCAGCAGGGAACAAAACGGGCTTTAACTCGCACATTCACACACACACACACACACATACAAGCACACGCAAAAAAGCGAAAAACAAAACATGGTGCGACCCACCACTCGCACTGAAACCATGGCACGCTTTGATGTTGTTTTTAATTAACGCGCTTTTCCGGTCCTTTCAACGGTTTCTGGCCGACATGACGTTTTCCTCCCCTTCCTCCCAAGGCCCCTACGCCGCGGTTCGCGCCGTCGTCGTCACCTTCGACACAAACGGTGCCGCTCTGGACCTGCTTCTGTTTGGAACGTTTTTCTTTTTTTTTATTATTTACCTTCCGCTCTCTCTCTCGCACTCGGTTCCTTCCCCTCCCCCTCCCCCTCCGTCATACTCATTGCCAGGCCGGTTCTCAACCAATTGACCGAGTGGTGAGCGGGTGATTAGTGTGCCCGCTAACGGTGCAGATTGGCGATACGCGATTTACGGTGTTATTTCCCGCAAACGTGCTATTTCATAAACTGATATGAAGTCCAGACCGGGGCGCACATGTCTGTGTGTGTGTGTGCATACGCGCTCACGATATGGAGCCTTCAATTCAGTCCGAAAGCACCTCCGCTCGCAGCCGCCAGGATCATTTGCCTGCGAGCGCACAGGATCCCGTCCTGTGAACACGTCCACGCGTAATTATGGATCAAGGACGCACGGGAACGACGGTTCATTAGTGAACCGCACTTCATAGTCACACATACACACCGTTCGCACCGCATAGTTCACCGAGGCTCTCGCCCGAGGCGGAGCGCCCGGCGAATGAAGAAAGATATCGTCCGGAACGGTTTGCTAGTTGGGTAATTTTGCGTCGCATTGCAGGAAGAATCGTACCACCGCTTCCCGACGGTGCACCTATAATTCATGATGGCATTAGCATGTGTTTTTTCTTCTTCTGCCCGTTGTTGTGCTTTGCCTCTGGTTCCGTTTCTTCTATTTTTCAATAGAGATATTACCGCGGGCATAGATTAATGGTGTACCGGAGCCCAACACGTAGCACATGACAGCTGCGAGGTCATAATGCAAGATTAAGCAGGATAGGAACAGGCTAAGCGCGTAAGAAGATTAGCGACAACGGTTCGTGTGTTGAAATGAGGTGTAATGTTGTATAGGATGAAGGATATCGGGTGATATTTTTGAACTCTTTGTAGATTTATTTCATATTTTAAATCATCTATAGTTTGATAACGCTTCATTGAATATAAAATATTCCATTATTTAAATCAGACAATATATTTTACTCACTTATTGTGATATAAGCAACGAGCGACCATTTTCGGATGGATTTCGGTGAAATGCAGGCTATTTTGAACTAAGTGTAACATATGTTCATATCACTAACTATCTTCACATACATTTTAAACAAAAAGTTCTTATTTTATCCTTACCTCCCAATCGTACTCAAAATGAACCTGTGAAAACCATCGAAGAAACGATTTTTGTAATGAAAGATAATTGAAATAGTCTGTTTTTGTGTACTGTTGTGTGTACAAATATTCAAATTAAAACCACTTCTGTATGATGAATGCCTTCAGCACCGGCCAATCATACCCGTGCTGGCCCGTAATATTCTTCCCTTTCATAACAACATAATGACAGCAGATAATAATGCTCCCAATCAGCCATAAAGCCTCCCCGCGTGCGCTTACAATCGCGCCCGTGCCTTATGACCGCGTGCGCCAGGGTCCTGGCAATTAAATTTCCAATTTTATCCACACCACGCACATTTCAACACAAAGCGTCCGACCATCATTAAGATCGTTTTGCGCGATTGTACTCGCCCCGCGTACCGACTGAGGCTCGTTATGGAGCACCACTTCCCGGCGCACCGCTGTCCACCGTCAATTATGCTTGCGGTGAGCGTCACGTCGACCGGTGCAGACCGGTGCCGGCTACTTACCGAAACGTTCGTTAAAAGCAACCAACCCGGACCCCGGCAGACAGACAGGCAACCCTCTTGGCGCGGGCGCTACATTCCCGGGCAGTCTTTTCAGTGACAGTGTTGCTTTTGTACAGCAACGGTGTCTGTTATTTTTCTTCCATTATGTTGTTTTTCTTTGTGCGTTGTACACACTCGCCCGCTATTCTTACGCGGCGAGAGAGTGAGAGCAGCTTATCGACCGAGCACGGAACAGATGGAACTAATGATAGAGCGAAACAATTGAGGAAAACGAGCATTTACACACTTTACGCGCGGTACAGCGCGCCGCATCACGATAGCCGACCGGTTTCGGTACACTGCCAGGCAGAAGTTAATTTGTCACACAAAAAGGGTCGAAAAGGTGTAGCGCGAGCGTACCGCAGCTAGTCTTCCATTGCTTCGCCTTTCTTCCAGCAGCGGTTGAGTCGAGAAACCGCCGGCGGAAGTAGCTTGCCCGTCCTAGTTAATCGCTCGATCACTGGGGACGACCCTTGTACACGTCAGCCGATTGTTTGTCCGCAAAATCCGGACTCCGACCGGCGCCAAGGTCGCTCGGTTTGGCTTACGTTTTGGCCAGCCACCCGGACCGTAATCGTTTTCCAAACAGATCCTGAAATAACATCCCCGTTCCACAGGCACGCTCCGTGCTCCGTGATGGAGGCGCCTGGTGGTTCAATAGTTCACCGGCCTCACACTGCTCACTGCTCCCGGTGTTGATGGGTTCGTGTACCGGGTAGTTGCGCTTACTGCTTGCGTAAGCATACGCCGTAAGAGAAAGGATCGCGGCACCACCAGATAAACGAGCGAACCCGGTCTGTAACAGGGAATGTAAAACGGGGTTGGGGTTGTATGAATAATTTCCCCACGCATCCCCACGCGCCCCTTCACGGGTTAACGGAACCCTCCCCTCCCCCGTCCTTCCCCTGATCAGGAAGAGGGTAATTATTGTGTGGTGCCGGGAGCGAAGGGTGACACAGCAAACCGGGGAAACCCGGTGTGACTTATGCCGCGGAGCAGAGTGTTGGAATTTTCGCCCGGAATGCGCGATGAACGCGCAACTGGTTTGCGTGTGACGATTTTCTATTGCCTTTTTTTCTGCATGTGACCCGCGTACGATACAATAAGAAACGTAATAATGGGTTCCATAATCTAGTCATTTACGTGGAAAATGGTACACACACACACACACACACACACACACACACACACACACACATACACACACACACAAACAGTGAAACAGTTCCGGTAAACGTCCCGTTCCCGTCATAAATGGAAGCCAACCATGAGTGGCTGAGTCTATCAAATGAAGGTGCTATTTTTTCTCCGAATCTGTGATGATGATGGGAATTGAAATTTATTCCAGTGAAATAGTGAATAAAGGGGGAACATGGAACAGAAAACCCAGTTTCAAATTAGCCTAGTAGTGAAACATGAGTTCGAATCAACTAGTTTTAAACCGTGACATAACGAACATTGAAGTGGTTATTAACGTGTGAACGTGCTCTTTTGAACGTTTTGAACGTTTTCGTTTGGTAATAGTTGTTTAAACTAGGGTTTGAGTAAATCATACATAAAGCTTGTAAAGAAAGAGCAGTATGATAACACCAAACATTTTGCAAATCGTTTTCATATAATAACCTAAAAGATTATTAAGCAGTTGACCATTCACAAGAATGAACAAAAAGTAAACATTTCACCCAATATTGCACGATTATTAGTTTAATAATATAAACTATATATTATTGCGCTTAATAATATAGCATTAAAAACACGTAATCGAAAGGAACCATTTCTTCTCTACAAACCCGCATGTCTCAATCGATGCAAACCGCCTTCTTGATTTGATCAGTCACTGTCGGAAACGCTCACTCCGTGCAGCTGTAAGTAAAACTTTCAGCGGAAAAGAAATCATAAGCATCGCGTGTGGAAAGCAGCGTCCCCCCATTACGTATTCCTTAAGACACGCGGCGTAGGGACGCGGAGTGACGATAACGCACGTTGGCCCGTTATTACCATTTTCGCTTTCGCCTTCAGGGCACGCGAAGCGCACGGTTGCCAGGTTCCATTTCGCATCCGCGCGCTCCACCTTGATCTTTCGCTAACGATTCTCGACAATCACCGACCGGGGAGGGAAGGTGGCGCCAGCGAGGGTGAAAAAATCTGATTCGAATGCGAAATTTACACCGAACTCAAGTGTCTCATTTATGCAAACTTACACACTTGTTACTGATACGATTTTTCAGTGCGCCCCACGCCGTTCGCACAGTAGCGCCCGTGGCGTATCGCCCCGGATTTCAATAGCGCGTTGGCGCCCGCTTAACACATTGTTGTCACCATTCGCTCAAGAGGGGTTCAAGTGCACGGAGTACCGGAGTACCCCAACGGGCCCCCCCTTCGCACAACCCGCGACTCGCAGGCGTTGCGACAAACAGAAAATCGATGCGGAAAATCGCGCGATCCACCCCACCGCGGGATGCTAAGGGTGGATCGCACCGCGCCGAGCATATGCCCCGAGCTTTCCACGTGGAGCCACCGCAGAGCGGGCTACCCACTGGAGCGTGGGAATTGAGAGTGTGTGTGTGTGCAAGAGTGTGTGTGTTGAGTGTGAAGCAAGAAAAGTTCAGAAAGACAAGTGGGAGGGAGCGAGAAAAAAAAGGAATCCGATTCAATCTTAACGCCCGTGAATGGGTAGGTCGGAACAGGGCAGACACGGAACGTGCGGGGGACGGTTGATTGTAAATTCTGGCCGCGTATCTGTTCGACGCGGCATTGGCAGGCTGGGGCACCCTAAGGAGGGGCACGCTAGTAGCGCCCGGTGCACGTGACGTAAGCACCGGTTCCGGATCCTGCCGTCGCTGGCAAGACTGTTATTGAATCAAACGAATACCGAGCCAAGCCTGCCTGCCTGCACGGGCAACGAACGATGGCATAATGTGACTCGAAAATACTTCTCACCGTGCACATTTCAATTTCAACTGCACCTGCCCCCGTGCTTCTGGCCGGGCCCTGCGCGCCGTTGCCGGTGGCAAAAGCGATAGAGTTTCTTCTTTCTTTGTGCATTCGGTCGATTCCGCCGGCACCGGCACTTTCTTGGCCACTTTCTGGCCGTGCGCGATGAGCCGCTGTGAGGGTGTGCTACAACATGACCTACTCTGGCGCTGCGGGTGAATTAAGGCACGTAAGACTAACGAAACGGCATGAAGGAAATGAACTGCATATAGATCTATTTGCGAACCAATATTCAACTAATTATAGCATACTATTGATTATTGTGTAGAGAAATTCCAATAGGACTGAGAAAAGTGTATGAAGCCATTACAGAAGTTATTTGTCTGTATAAAGGATAGTTTACAGCGAATTGCATACTTTAAGGCGCCTACCAATCACTTTTCGATAAAGTTATCAATTCTTCCTGAGAGTATGAAACGAGTAGAGCTTTTTTTTAATAAAAGCGCAAAAACTGCATTGTAACCATTAGCCAGAAAATGAATTATGAATTATTCATAAATTACCCAGTGCCAAATAATTATAAAGCTGATAAATGAAGCGGTAATAAAACATGTTTTATGTACATGTTGCATACTTGAAAGTGCAAATTCGATTCATGAGCTCCTGATCAAGCAGTTTGCTAAACAAACACTCTACAAATGTTCAAGCTGTTTTGTGCGACCGTATAATTTTATATTTCATATTTGAATTTTTAATTTTATATTCTGTTCCTGATATTAAATTTTAGTTTTGCTGCATTACAATTTTTAAAACATCTCTGCTCTATGGTCCCTTGTTTTAAAACGTAAACTTTCTTCATTACCAAGCAAGCTTTTCAACATTGTGTTTTCAATAAAAGTGTTGCAAAATTGACCTTCTCAGTATAATGGATAGGTGGAACTCATACAAAACTCCCCCACTCCCCCAGGACACCAAACAAACTCTCCCCTCCGTGCAGAATCCATTTACGTTCGCGTGAGCTCATCAATAAGTTTTCCAGCTGTGCAAAACACGCCCGACCCTGGGAGCGAACGGCGACGGTAACTTCGCAACTCAACCGCCGGAGCTGAAATGTCTATAATTTCGTTCGTTTGTTCGCTCGCTCGATAATGATGTTGCGATCGGAACCGAAACGACTCCACCGTCACCCGTAGTCTCCGAGTTAGAAAGGCTCGGAACGGCTGAACGGTGAAGGTGTGGAGCATAATCGTCCGCTTCCGAGGCTCGGTTTAAAGCACGTGCCGCTCATCTCCGCCAGGGCAGGAGACGGCGCAGCGCCGAGCACGGAAGAAAAGCTTCCTAAACAACGAGGATAATCGATGGATTATTGACTTAAATGGAAAATAATGGAAAAGTTTCAATCGATTGCACCCCGGGCCCGGAGCCGTTCCGGCCGATTGGCCCCCGAGCGCCGTACGTGGTTTCACTAGCTAGTGCAGCTAATTGGACTATAACTCACCGGCAGTCGCTTTTGGTGAGGTTTTCCAGCTCCATCGCTTCGCGTTTCTCTCGCTCCCAATTAATAATGGCCCCGGCAATTGAACCACAATCGGGTCGCCCGTACGGTGGCGCTCTATAACATGACAGTTCGATCTGAGCATGGAGGACAGAGTGGGAGGGAAAAAAGAGAACCACATCACACTGTGACCAAACGTCGAAAAGCGAAGAAAAATCAATCCCACACACAGCCAGTGACAGTTTGGGTTCGAAATTTTCCATCGATCCAGTCTAAACCTTTTACCCGCTCTTCACCAGTGCCTCCATCCATCCTTCTCCTCCTTCCCAAGTGCCTGTTGTTGAGGTCACTTTCGGCGAATTCGGCTCGGGAGCCGAAAGTTCCGATTCAATCGAACCGAGGCGGTAAAGTAAACGTTCGGCACCATTATCAAGGGTATTCGTAATGAATTAATGAACAGGTCACTTCCTCGCCCGGCGCCGTCCCACCCCGGAGGTCAGTGTTGCGTGTGGAAAGGATAATGGAAACATTCTTAAGAGGCTTTCCATCTCGCTGGCCGACCTCGTCGGTGTGATCCGTCCCGAGCTGTGCTCACAGAACGGGTTGCAGCGCACAGAAAGAGCAGCCGAGGTCGAGTGGGCCGGGACCGAGCGAGCGGTGTTGGGCGGTGCTCTTATGTGTTACAGATTGCTTAAAGCCCCGAGAGTCCCCCCCCCCTACACCCCCCACACACACCCAGAAAAGTGGTTCAAGTTTCGATTGGACTGCCCTTCCGGAACCGGGATGCATGGGACCGAACGGATCTCTGGAAGTAACAATCGAACCGAAAGTTAAGCGAGGGAGCGAGTGAGACAGAGAAAAAACACCAGCACAAAGCCCGAGCTATTAGCAAAGAATTCCAAAGTCGACCAAAGTCAGTTCGAAAAGCGTTCAGCGGGTTCCTCTGTGTGTGTGTTTTTTTACTCTGTTGCCCTCGTAACTTCCTCCATGCTCTGGCGATGCTGGGCTGTAAAGAAGAAGGATGCCAAATTAAAGTGCACCTTCAGCCCGGGGAGCGGCCCTCAACCCGCCCTGAGCCCTGGCACGAAGCAAAAATTATTAATGAGCAAAAAAGGATTACTCGGCAATGCTCAATTAATTTCTGGAAAATTTAAATGCTCGAGTGCTCTCAAACTCGATATTGTGCTCCGCAGATAGTCGCCTTCCTGGGCCGGGGTTTGCCTTTACTGGAGCCGCCTATTGCCGCTTTTCCCAGTTGGTGCCCTTTTCGCAGGCCACCTTCAATCAATTAAGCTGCTGCAGCGTGCTGAGAGTGAATGCCTTTTCTAGGGATTTTTTCCTCTTCCTTCGCGCTTGTTGTTGGCTCGGTTCAGCCTTCCGCTTAACTTTGTTTTGTAACAAACTGTGGCAGACAGACGCCTATACGCCGTTTAAGGTCATTCTCTTCCATCGGCGGCGAGGGACACGGATGATCAAAGCTTCGACGCACCCGTCGTCGTCGTTTTGGGAAATCGGATACTTTGTCCCATCGGGGAGAAACTCGTTCTCCAAAAACCGATAATGCAAACCGCGTGTCGCCGTTAACGATATTGGGAGCAAATTGACGTTGTTAATGGGCGATGAAGCGCGATCCGAATTTGCGTCTGTTCGGCGATCCGGGCGGCTTAATGATTGCGAAATGCGATGCGACCCATTTAATTTTTATTTCTTTTTTTCTGTGTTAGTTCGAGCACCGTAAAACCCACGTAGCAGCGATTTATTCGCACCGGAGTTGGAATCAGCGAGCCAAAGGTTACTTTGCTGTGCATGATGATTTGTCCGCGGCGACCGACAAACACGGTGGGAAGTTTGGCCCTCCGTAAAGCCAATTACGGGGCCGACGTTTATGGCACGAAAATGTTCATCAATCCGCACGGTAAACTTTAGAGTTTTCCGGTGCGAACTTTTCAACCAAATTACCGAGACTGCCGGAAAAGTTACTTCGCTCGAGCGCCATAAATCCATCACGGCACAGCACGGCGGCCTGCCGCTGCGAGTATCTTTAATCGATAGGAAAAACATCTTTGCACCCATCCCGGTGGTGGTGGTGGACAGGCGCCGAAAGATGGTGGCCTATTAAGCGGTCCTGCGTGCGGTGGAGGAATTGAGCAGGACTCACCTTGGCGCCTCGTCTTCGGCCCCGTCTGTTTAGCCACGGATTAGCTGCTAAAGGCTGCCCGGATTTGGCGTTTTCCCCCGGACGCTAATCGCAGGCCGAAGCTACAAGTCGTGTCACGAGTCGTGTCGATGATGTGTCGCTCGTCGTTTCGAGAACATTTAGCGCGTATGCTGTCGTATCTTTTTATGGTCACTTTTTCCCCCTTACGATCGCAACCCAGCTGCGGCCGGCCCGCCACAGCATAGGGTTTAGTTAATTTCTTCAACGACTGTGATTCACACCACACGGCAAACGCAGCAGTAGCAGCAGCGGTGCAGATAAACGTTTCCACTGCTGTTGCCGGCTCTACTTTTTGCTCGGCCCCGGAGACTCGTTTTCGCCAGCGGTGCATTCCAAGATGTTACCACCCGTCCGCAGGCGGACACGCCCGATGTCTGCATCGCCGGAGCAGACGTTTAATGGGAAAACTTGTAGCGCAACAGAAAACAGCGCAAACCTTTCATCCCGGACAACGGTTGCTTTTCCTCGCGCCAGAAGGATCCCTCCGGATCCGGTAGCAGCCAGGGGCCTCGCGGCGCACTATGGTTTCGGCGGATGGAATGATTTCGGGGGAACACTGGAACACTGGGGCTAACTTTTTGGCTCAATTAGCATTATCTTGTTAGAGGTAATTTATATTTCCTCCAACAAGCGCCTGATGAGTGACGGTGCACAAATGTTTGGACGCTGTTTGTATGTACCTTCGGCTGCAATTCATTTTGAGTGATTTATTGGAGATGAAGTGCTCATATCACTCATAAATTTACTCTGATAAGGCTCGTCATCACTTCTATTTAGTTGTTAATTTTCAAATGTCTATCGAAAACAATAGTAGCGATGCTCTCAAATCAAAGCTATAGATAAAAGGAGGAATAAGTCACAACTTTTTGGTTAAATACTCACAAAATTAGCTTCATCATTGCCTTTCCAGTACGTTACTTTTGGTAATACATTTCAGAGGTATTTTTGGCTAAAAGTTGAAATTGTGTTGAGAAAGTATTTTAATAACATGATGTTCATGTCTGGGCTACTGGCTTATTAGCTTGTTTCTTGAAAAAGGCGATGGTGGAAATAGTTTTATAAGGATTCCAGTAGTTTAAACACACAAAATGAGTATACAAACGCATGACGGAATTATTTGAATTTTTTAAATTGGTTCAACTATTCGAATCCTCATAAACTCTATGAAACTACAGGAAGCTTTAGTACTTCAAGCGGTTAAATAAAATCACAAGGCTTCTCCGAAGTGGACTTTCGTAGAGTTTAGTTAACCAGAAGTGCAGCGAAATAGCACCAACAACAGTGAGATAATAAATTTTCATCAGCTTAACGAAACTTTCCAAAACCTTACCGAACCGAGGACACCGTCCCGGGCCCAACTTCAAACGGACCACTGTGCGGCACGCAGCTGGGGCGGTAAAATAACATAACCGATGGGTCTGGGATGGGCACGGCGGCGGCAAACTACGCCAAACGATAAAGAAAAGTGGGAAATAGCTTTAACCTCATTCACTTCCGACGACGACGACGATGATGATGATGATGGTACGTCCGTTGGTGCTCCAGTTGAACTTCTTCAACCTCGCCCGGCCCCTTGGTCAGCCAGTGTATTCCGGGCTGCGTCCGGTTCGGTTCGGTGTTTTGCTTCTCCAACTCTTTGCCAACTTGGTCGGATTCGTTCCCACCCCCCGCTTCCGAGTTTGAAACCCACCCCTCAACGGGACCGTCCGGGAGGAAAAAAAACTAGCCCAAGGAAATCTTTCAATATGTAACATCATCATCGCATAAAGCTATCATGAAGATAAGTAGTATTTCAACTCGTCTCGCCCTGCGGCTGAGAGAACGTGCCCGGGAACGGGTGGACGGCATCCGGGTGGACTAATTACTTTTGCAGGTATGTTTTCCGACAACCGTAATCTGCTGTGCTACATTAGCTTATGATGGTAGCACGCTCCGAGCGGCGCACCGTTACACAGCGTATTCTTTGCCTTTGGCCACCCGGAAATCATCAGCCGGAAGGTTTTTGTTTTCGCAGCCCACTGCACAACAGCACACTGGGGTCTAAACTACGCTTCAAACGTTTAGTCCAGCCCGGGAGCAAACTAGAAGCATGGAAGTTTAGTGA
Organism: Anopheles dirus; assembly: GCA_000349145.1. Classification (NCBI taxonomy): domain Eukaryota; kingdom Metazoa; phylum Arthropoda; class Insecta; order Diptera; family Culicidae; genus Anopheles; species Anopheles dirus. The sequence goes on along the minus strand of KB672813.1, from coordinate 2,411,964 downwards.
GCACCGAGAAAAAAGACCACGACTCATTCGAAAACTTTGCTGTGAAAATATTTCATGCAAAAAACACACGCACACCCACAGAGAGAAGGATAAACATTTCTTCAACCGTTCTTGGAACGTTCCGAAGAAAACGATAGTCGAAAGTCGCTCTTGAAAGGCGAATCGAACAAATTGCCCCCGTGAGAGTTGCCGGCGATCGAATTCAACGTCCTATCCTGGTGTTGTGTTTGCTTCTCGCGCTGCTCACCAATTTTCATTTTCTACTGTTTTTTTCCAATTGTGTGTGATTTTTTTATGTTCTGGGAGAAAGAAAATCATTGTTTTCCTTCGCTCGCTGCCCGAAAAGCGAACCATTTGTTTCGAGCACGGCGTCCCACTCGGCACGCCATTCGCGTGTTTTTCTTCACACGAATAGTTTTCGGCACCACTTTTCATGCGATCAATTTTTCTTTTAATGAAAAATTTAATCACAATCAAAAGTAGTTTAAGTGTTTGCGAGAGGGGAGGAGGGAAAAGCAAAGAAAACAGCGCACAAGATGGTTGAGTGCCTTTCGGTACGCTTTCGGAAGCGAAAAAAAACCCGCTCTTTGCACACGAAATGAACTGGCACCGAATGAAAATTCGCGAAAAGTTTCTTCTGCATGTCTTCGCTTCGAGCAGCGGCATAAGAACAACAACAACACAAAAGCTTTAATGAAAGTTCTCTTAAGGAATTTCGCTACGAAATGAAACGTGATACGTTTAAATTCATTTAAATCCAATCGTTCCACCGTGGCTAATGGGATTGAACGTTACTCGCACACAACCGTATGTCTCGGTATCCATCGGGGATGGATTGTTAGTACGGGAGGCAGATCTGTTTGCACGTTTCCAGACACTGGGCTAAGCTGCTGTGCAATCATGAGCGGAATGTTGTGAAATAGCTTTGTTCACTAGCGCCCAGTCGAATAGTGCAGGCGATGGCAGCTAACACCACCCCCAATGAACACAGAATGTAGGAAGTAAATTTTCTCCCATAATACCCTATCCCTCTTTCCGTTCATTGTGTTTTACATGACGACGAATCTTTTTTTTCTATATATCCTTCTCTCTCACCGTCTTCTCTTTGCAGCTAATCCCGTTTCATCAAAATACAAACGCAGCGCACCCGTATCGGCCTTCGTTAGTGGGGGATTTATCGGGCGGCAGATGAAATGAAAATCCGTCTCTGCTCTACGCTGCGCTGACACAACCGAGGCAAATGGGGGCGCAGACACGCTCCGGCAAAGCCCGGAACTTGCTCTCCGCACAATAAACCACCCCGGCAGGGATGATGGCGGCATATGTGCTAACGAAACAATAACATAACCGGCTCGAAGTACCTTTCGGTCGGCTGGTTTAGGGTTTACTGCACTGGCAGCACAGCGTGGCCGCTGCCGGTCCACATCCTGAATCGAGGACGAGGTTTCGGGACTTTCTTCACATGTCGAACAGTGCGCTAGACTGAGCAGAAGCGGCAGGACCGGGCACACACGCACAAACAGCACACAGGATCGGAAGCTGATGCTCTCGGTGCTCGGTCGCTGCACCGACGGGACCGTGCCGAACCCGCACCGAAGCGCTCCGAAACGAACCGTCACATGATGCGATTACGGAACAGGGAACTCCCGTAATCCACCCCGGCAGCCGGGTTTTCGCTCCACTCATCATCAAAAACGCTCGCACTTCCGGTGTCCTAGTGTCGGTGGCGTGTGGGTGTCTTAGTGAGCCACCGGCACACACACGCGCCCGAAACGCGAATCCTGATCCTGGTGCAACGGCCATTCAGGTTATTTATTTGGCTTCCGGAGGCTGCGCTAGAAGAGTTCGCACGAGAGTATCGATCCTTTCACTGCTGCTGGATAGTAGAAGAAGAGGAGCGAAATAAAAAAAAAATCGCGCACCACGAAGACTTGTATTTCAAAGTGAATTTAGAGTTCAAACGAGTGACACCTACGAAAAGGAAACCATCTGCGCCGTCATTAACGACACACGTTTACACATTACAGGTTCATTACTCACCCGGCTCGCGAAGCTATCGAAGGATGCTGCTGCCCCGTGTCTAGGCAACAAGCGTGCCGCCCGTGTGTGAAGTGTCAAGGTGTGAAACAGTGTGTCGTGCACGAGTGTGCGCCCGCAGGATGCCATGATCAGAGGGTGCAAAAGGGCGTAGAAAGAAAAAAACAACAGGCTTAATCCTTCGAACAACAGTCCAACAGTGCAACGTCGTGTGAAAATGTGTGCTCCACGCGGTAACGTGTGATTGTGGGTGCGTGTGAGTATGTGTTTGGTTCGTGTCCGTGCGTGTGCGTGTGTGTGCGTTTGTCTGTGTGTGAGTGCGTGAGCAGCAAGCTTAGCGCGAAGGAAATGATGTTGAAACGTGATTATCTCCGGTTGATTCGTTGTTGTGCGTTTTAAATCATCAGCTGGTTTGGGCTGGGGGGAACAACCCAAAACCACCCTCCACCCGTCGAGCGCCGAAAACCCGCCTCCCCCTACCCCTTCGCCCCCCTCGCAGCACACAGCAGTGCAAAACATCAGGTGAAAAAGTCTGCCCCGTACCAGGCACGGCCACCCGTGGCTACCCGTGGCCAAGCATGAGACCGGCGGCGGCGACGGCGACGGTGGTGGTGAAAGGGGCGCTGCTGGCCACGCTCGTAATGCTGGCTAATCTCGCCCGGGCACAAATCGACTGGGCCGAGGACGACGACGATCCAGGTGAGTGAACGGACGGGGTGTGCGGGCATTAACGCATTTTCCTTTGCCTTCTGCGGGCGAGATTAAAAGCGAGAAGAGGGGGGGAGTGGGACAATAAAAATGGCTTACGAGTTTCATCAGCGGCTAATTACGTTTGGGAAGGCAACAGCAGCAGCAGCAGCAGCAGCACCGAAAACCAGAATCCTTCTCATTAAAGTGATAAAAAGTTTGATTGACGCAGGCACGCTTCCTTCACGCCAATCACGTGGTGGAGCATTTTCCGACGGCCTTTTTTTCCTACTCCCACCCACTCCGGAATTTCAGTCTCTTCCCAGCCCCCCCGGGAGGTTCGAATTTCGCAGAATTTCCCATCCGGATGGTGTGAATAACGATCGCGACACGTCAAAGAAAGCACTCAGACTCAGATTTAAATCAAACATTCCACCGCACCGTGCGAATCGGGAACTGCAGCCAGTATCGGCGCTAATTGAGTTATCGAAATGGAAACACCGGTACCGGAACTGCCACCCGCACCCGGACTGCCGTGTGCATCATTTAGCAGCCGGTGGCCGGGCTTAGGCGCTCGTCCGGTTCCTCGGACATATTTGATTAATTCGCGTGTGAAAATCAACAGTAGGCTTTAATGCCGATACGCTACGCCCCCCCTCGTTTGCACTTCGATTCCCAATCCCACTGGTGGCTTGTACCGGTGTGTGGCATGGCTGCTCGCTGCTCGCTTTTTTGTTCGCTCTACCCATACACACCCACCTGCAGTTTCTCGAACCAATCTAATAAATCGCAACATGCGACGCGAATCTCGCGAAAATCACGTCGAGCAGGCCGGGCTGCGGACCCGTGCGCGAACCCAGCCGACCGTCGCAAAATCCAACAAATCATGAACAAACAGCCATATATCTTACCTGATCCGATGCACTGCAGTATATCAGGGCACTCACAGTGCGGCAGCAGCAGCAGCCGAGTGGAGAAGCAAACATCTGTTTTCCAGCCGCCGTCGCAACTGCTGACGTCACCGGCGTACCGGCGTCGCGCTCCGCTTTCGGGCGTCGAAAACTTCGGCCTGCGCAGGTTTTGCAGGTGGCAGGGCCCGGTTTCGGGCCGGCCCACCCGCCCAGTAGCCTTCGAGCCGAAATTCTGCTTCATCGGAGCGGACAATTTGATTTAATATTTGCTGTTCGTTTTAACCTTTCACTTGTGCCGGATTTTCCCCCGACCGATTCGAGGTCCGGGAGCCTGGGTGCGGCAGGTACTTGGGTGGTGGCCGGTTGGGGCGGAAGGGTGCTGCAGCCCAGCCATAACTACAGCGTCAGCCGTCAGCAGATTTCTGCAGACTGCATTTTATGGCTGTGGGTGATATTTGTTTGTGGAGCCGGGCGGATGTGACCGGCGGGCAGTGTTTGTGTAGCGTGGGAGGTCGGAGGGTGGGTGGCAGACGCAGAAGAGGCCACTGCACAATGTGAAAGCTTCCGAGCAAGTGTGGACATATGTTTTTTTTTATTTAAAAAAAATTGGTTAATTCTGTATAGTTTATGTTATATTTTTGAAATATACTGTTTTTTTTTGTTTTATTTTTAAGAGGATGTTTAACTTCTTGATAAGTTCATTAGGATTCAAGCTTCAACAAACGTTTTAGATATCAAAATTCCTTTAAATATTCATTCAAAAAATCAAATATAACCGGCTGAACTTTGTTTAATTACCAGTTTTCAAATTTCTAATACACCGTAGTTTGTCCAAATGTCCTTACGTTCTAAATGTTCTATGTTCAGAGAAATTAGATAAACGGTGAAATTATTCATGCATATATTAGTCCCGAGCCCATTTATTAAAAACGATGCCAATTCGCAGAAGTTGAATGAAATATTTCATTGAATTTAATGAATGTCATATAAATGCTGACATGAATGCTTTGAAATTATGATGGAAATAATTGTGTTTCGTTTCATATAATAACCAGTTGAAATAAAACTGTTGAAATACAGACATCAACATTTGGACTCACTGATCGCTCCGCTGCTCTTCGCCCACTGTGCCACCGCATCGTCCCACTGCTCCCCAGCATCCCCTTGGTTTGGGTCCGGCATCCGAATGTGAAGAACACTCAGCCAGCATAAAGGCAGAGGTCATTTCTCTGCTTTTTCGCTCAATCTTCTCTTGTCGCTCCATCTCTCTCTCTTGCTTTATCTCCCTCACTGTCTGTCTCCCTTTTATACATCCTCAACCTCAAAAGCTGACGAAAGCGATAACTCGGCGGTACGGTTTGCCAGTCCAACCTGGCCTGGCCGAGGGTGCCGTTTTATGCGCTCCACCATATTCGCTCAGAGGTTTTTATCGCCACCGGTCGCTTAATCTATCTGCCGGCCTCTTTTTTTAATGTCGCCGTACCGCCAGATCGTTTCGACTGATGAGGGAACGCACCGATGAGGACGCACTGTGGGAAGGAACCCGGTCGGGGTTTTCTCCGCTGTCCGAGCGTCGTACCAACACCGGCAGCATAACGATGTGACACATTCGGCAAGTGCGCCGTGGCTAGTAGTACGTAAATATTGCTGACGAAAATTGTTGCCACTCACGGTGTGTGTGTGTATGTGTGCGGTTTTTTTCCTTCCTGTCTTTGCACTTGAACGTGCTCTGCATGCCTCTGAAGGAGTATGTGTCCTTTTATGTGTGCTTGCAGTTTGCGATCGAAAACGAACGGTCCAATCAACGCGTCACCTTCCGTCTCTGATGATCGATAAATGGATAACGAATCTATTTCGGGTGGCTTCGAGGTTCTTTCGATTAGAGACGCTTCTGCTCTTGAGCAATGTTCAAGTGAAGGCTTCAATCTCTCTCTCGCTCTCTCTCTCTCTCTCTCTCTCTCTCTCTTCCTCTCCTAACAACCATCCTGTGCCGCGTTAACCCATTATTCATCCGTTTTGTTGGCATAATTAATGCATCCGCGTGTGTTTATCTTTGGAAACAGCTTTCGACACGAACGGATCGAATGTTTGTTTTTTCGCCTTCTATTTCGGCAAGTTCTTGTTGCCAAAATCAGAATCCCGCTTTTCCCGGTAAACTGTGCGTGCCGACGTGTGCGGGTGTTCGGGACGGTTCGGATTCGCATCGTATTCCCACCCCCTCCTGAGGGAGTTCGGCTGAAGGAGGGAATAACCGTCCCTATTTCGATGCCCCATCTCTTCTCGCTCGGGAGACACGCTCAAGCGAACGCTAATCAGGTGAACGACGGAGCAGTAATCTTTCCCGGAAGATTTCCAGCCCATCCAGCCCGTTCGCATCGATACACTGCGTAATTGGTGTGCCTCTGGTAGGAACGAACTCCTCCACCGGGCGCCGGGATGTGGGAGGATGCGTGCCGAACGCGTTATTTCGGTGCGTGTGCGTGTGCCGAACTGCGTGCCGGTTTGGGCGGAACGTGTTCTCGGTAATTTTGCAAGTGCGTCGCCGGTGCCGATCGTACCCGTGTTCGGCATGATTAGTTGGCGTGGGGAAATAAAAACGGAACGGAACAACTTTGTGCCACTTTGTTCGGGCCGATGGAAACATATTGTTTCGCGGAACTTGTTCGACTGAATTTTAACGTTTTCACGAAGTTCTCATCATTCGCAGCTGGCACTTTTATCAAACGCCATTTTTGTATCAACTTGACATCTTCGAAAAGAACATTTGATTTGGCTTGAATATAATACAGTCCTAAATCAAAGACAAAAATGAACATACATAAAAAAACAAATTTAAAGCATTAGAAATAACGCTTTTCAAGTTGTTATAAACTCGCCCGAAGTGTCATATTGGCTGTGTAAATTAAGTTTAACACCAAAACTTGTAGAAAATATCAACACTTAGTGCATATTATATTAGTCATATTAGTGCTGTCAACAGCGATAATGTAATATTTAATAAATGAGCATATTAATTCAATAGATTAGCTGTATGCTATGGTTGTACATACCGTGAGTTCTTAATCCGAATCTCTCACTTTAGTTGCAGAATGAATTGAAAAAAAAGCTTAAAGTGTGATTATTTTTCATATTTCCATATTTGGGTTCCATATTTGGGGGAAACTTGATTGCTCATTAAACTAAAACAGTTTTAGTCACCTTCAGTATTCGTGAACATGAGTTTTTTCTTTGGTAGTTTGATCTCCTTTTAAAAACATAGAACATACAAAAACCTACATAAACGAATGGATGATCATGCTATGATATTATGTTTGCTAATTAATTATCTAGCAAAGCAATTTACAAAAACAACCAATTACATTGCTGTGGAATCATTAGCTCAATTTTTATTTAGCTGCGGAAAGAGATACTTTATCATTGCTGCTGCGATGAAAAACAACACAAAACACCATCTACGCACGGTGGTTCCACCATCACCATAATCCCCCGTTTCGGGGTGATGATATTTTATTCCATTTTTTATTTATCACACACCCCGCGACGCGAGAGCTCCATTACCAATCCTTTCGCGTGGAAGATGTACGACCGGCAGGTACGGCAAAAACGGCTGCTCGTATAATCTCCGAAGCAGATGTAACGCACAGCCGCACCGAGGGGGCGGCACCACTGCAAGTAATTCCCGGAAATCGACGACGTGCTCGCAAACGTGGCGGACATTGATTGATTTGTTCGTTAGTGTTATTCAATTGCCCCGTGCTCAACTCGGCGGAATCGTACAAACTTTCAACACCTCTCCGTATTCCTCAACTTCCCCACGCCGGCTCCCCGGTGCACGAGTTTACATTCCATTTGTCATCAATGTGTGCGCCACGGCACTGTACCGTACACGACAAGGGCGGAAAAAGATGGATTTTCCTCAAGTGTTTGATTGGTTCGGGTTTTGCGGTGGTGCCGGCGCCGGGCAAAAGTTTCGCCGCGCCAAACCCGGGCGGTTCGGGCGGTGAAGAATCGCAGACACTTGCGCGCGCGCGCTGGCACACACCTACACAGACGCACTCACTCGAAACGGTAACGAGGCGGTGGAAATTTCATTTCCACTTCGGCTTCTTTCGCGCGTTACAATTTCCTGTGTCACTTAGCGGTGGGCGAGCGGGCGCAGAAGAAGCAGCAGCGAGAGACACGTCCGCGAGTTCGTGAGGCTAAAAAGTCAAGAGCGTGACACATTTTGATTGGATACGCGCCCTTACCCCGCGGCAGGTGCGAGGTGCGAGCGACAGCGACAAAAAAAAAGCCAGTTATTGGTTGGGTTGGAAGTGCAGATTTCGAAGCGCCTGCCGCGAAAGCAAGCAAATCAATATAGCCGAGTGATGGGGAAAAACGTACAAGAATCCGACTCGCGAGTTTCCAACACTAACCGCATTAATTTTCCGCCCGGAAACTATCCACCCGGGTAGAGTACAAATTGAAAACTTCCTTCCTGCTCGCCCGGGGGGGGCGGAAAAGAAATTGAACAGATGGCTACAGTGACAGTGAAGGCCACCCACACACACACACATACACCGACACATTCTAAGCTAGCGATACAATTTTCCTAAATAGGTGCAGATCCCTTCCAACCAGTTTCGATTACCGCCCCGTGCTCGTGCTGCGTTGCGTGCCGAGTATCAAAACTCGATTCACCTTAAAGCCGGCTGCCACTTATTGGAATACCAATCAAACTTACCAAAGCTGGAGATTCCCGGCACGCTCGCGAACACACGCCTGCTCGGTCGATCGATTGATCCAACCGTTAGATGCAGGCACACTCTGCGCCAAGAGCAGCCCGTTTCCCAGCATGCCGACCCTGCTGGCGCCCGGCAGCACTTCGGCGAAAATGGTATTGTTGCTCGCAGCGGGCCTAGTTTTTCCCGGGTGTGTTTTGTTTCTCTTCCCTCCTACGCTCCCACGCGGGATGAACGTTCGGGCAAATATTTACACTGAGCTGCGAACGGGAACGTCACTGCATGCAAACCGAATCTCCAATCAAAGCTCCGACGGCTGCGGCGCAACGACTTTGTGCACCCGTGGTGCCAAATACCGCTCCCACCTCACGCTGTATTGATCGAGCCGCCACATCACGAGCTTCCAAATCAATTTCCGTTTGGCAGGTTCATAAGCTGGCAGCGATTCGGCGACCTGAAACCGTAACCATGGCTTCGTGCCCTTTCGTTGCGCCCGACGACACACGGGCCGATGTCACACACATCGTTGCCAGTCCGGATCATTATCCCGCCCGAGGTGGGTAAGAGCCTGGGGGGGGGAGGTGCCCGATGCCCCACACCAAGGATTGTTATTGATTTGCAAGTGCTACCCATTCTTTGCCCAGATGTTCTTTGCGCCTCTCGCAGTGCACATGGACAAGAATGATTCGCCGGTCCGGATTTCAGACACCCGTCAACCTGGCTGGCGCTTGCAACCGAGAACCCGTTCCCAACCGAGAACCCGAGAGTTCAAGTTTGCGCGCAGGGGGGAGGTTTGCTCGCCAACCGTTAAAGACCATTTTTCATAACCCGGGAACACGGCAGAGCTCATCTGTGGCGTCTGGCCATCGTTAGTGACAGACAGCGCGTGGCCTCGTTGCTCCGGTCGGAAACTTTTCTATGATTTATCGTGCCACCCTGCCAAGGCGGGCGTGGGGCGAGAGCTGGAGGTCGCCGGCGGCCGGGGACACAATTATTTGTCAGCAAAATATGCTTAATTATAGCCATTCGGTCCAAATGCGTCTAACAAATGGCCGTGAGGCGCACGAAACGGTCTCGAAAGAAAGTTTCCTTTTTCTGCTTCTGCTTCAGCTGTTCCTGTTTGGATTGTGATTTTTTTAAGCCAGTGGCTAATCCAGGAATGTTTGATTGGACGAATCGCTTGAAGTTGCGTTCAAATGCGAGAATAGAGTATAGAGCTTTGGAAATGTGAATAAAAATATGTTTTAACCAACAACTAAAAATCTTACGAAGATGTTCAACCATGCACTTAATCCGGACCAAATCCGGATATACTACCAGTATACACAACTAAGACCATAAATTGAAATATGTATCTCTCATCGCTTCAGCTTCAGAAACTCGGGTTTGCTGTGTGCTGCTTGAATTTAATAATAATTCTTTAATATCGTTGACCTTAATTTATTGTCATCAGTTCCTATTAGGCACCACCCGGTATCTCCTAGTTCTTGTGACACCAGAAACAAGTATCCCTTGACGTTCAAAGCATCGTGCAGTCTGTGAAACCGAAAGCAAGACGCTCCCCTGTCTGTCACACTCGATGTCGATGTCCTCAGTGTCCTCTCGAGCAGTAAGATAACCGTAGAATGCTTGCAGGAAAACCAGCTGCATCTGCTAAAACAATGTACCTTCGAGTACGGGAGTCGCCCTGAGGCGATCGTTCCCGCACATAACTTGCGATCCCGAACACGAGACCCGACTGCACTCGGCAGCTCGGAGCTCTCTGCCAAAACTGCAACCCTCGCCGAGGAGTAACAGTGTTTGTCGTTCACCGACACCGGGGATCCGGGCAGCCCGTCGGGATAGTGCCTCCAGACAAGGGTGTGCATTGTTTGAGCAGGAATTTCGTTGCAAACTTGTCGGTTTGCTCCCCGACGGTTGCCATTCTCCAGGTCCCGTTTGCGTTCGTTTGCTTAAAGATTGTTTGAATAAATTGTGCGGGTTTCGGGTGCAGAAAGTGTGTTTGTGTGTGTCCCCGATCTAATCTTCCACCGAGTCACCCAGGCTCCGGGTGACGCACGGTGTCGATTCGTCGCGACGAGGCTGGATAGGAGCAACGATCCAGCCCTGCAGCGACAGCATTTACCGGTGAAGAGTTTTTAACGCGCCCTATTTGCCGAGTGCACCGAGTGCGCCCGGCCAAAGAGTGCCCCATAAAATTGTAGCTATCCGGCGCCTTAAATCTTGATTCGTGCGGCGTCCCGGTCCGCAACAAGCGGAGAACAAAGGCCGGTTACGCGGGCCGGCAGGTTTGCACAGCCGAGTTGGCCTAAGGCCACTCGGACGCTCCTTTTGCTTTCGCTCGAGCAAAGCCAGTAAACAGACCGCCCGGTCCGGGGAAATTGGCAGCGCTCAGGAGGACACGAACAAGATGAGCATTTATTTGAGTTTCACTTTTTCCAATGTCTCCGTGCTCCTCCTGGTGGGCTTCACTCGACCGCTTCTTGCCCGC
>KB672813.1:2340228-2399607 GCA_000349145.1 Anopheles dirus | reverse complement strand
CCGTAACCATGGCTTCGTGCCCTTTCGTTGCGCCCGACGACACACGGGCCGATGTCACACACATCGTTGCCAGTCCGGATCATTATCCCGCCCGAGGTGGGTAAGAGCCTGGGGGGGGGGGAGGTGCCCGATGCCCCACACCAAGGATTGTTATTGATTTGCAAGTGCTACCCATTCTTTGCCCAGATGTTCTTTGCGCCTCTCGCAGTGCACATGGGCACGACTGATTCGCCGGTCCGGATTTCAGACACCCGTCAACCTGGCTGGCGCTTGCAACCGAGAACCCGTTCCCAACCGAGAACCCGAGAGTTCAAGTTTGCGCGCAGGGGGGAGGGTTGCTCGCCAACCGTTAAAGACCATTTTTCATAACCCGGGAACACGGCAGAGCTCATCTGTGGCGTCTGGCCATCGTTAGTGACAGACAGCGCGTGGCCTCGTTGCTCCGGTCGGAAACTTTTCTATGATTTATCGTGCCACCCTGCCAAGACGGGCGTGGGGCGAGAGCTGGAGGTCGCCGGCGGCCGGGGACACAATTATTTGTCAGCAAAATATGCTTAATTATAGCCATTCGGTCCAAATGCGTCTAACAAATGGCCGTGAGGCGCACGAAACGGTCTTGAAAGAAAGTTTCCTTTTTCTGCTTCTGCTTCAGCTGTTCCTGTTTGGATTGTGATTTTTTTAAGCCAGTGGCTAATCCAGGAATGTTTGAGTGGACGAATCGCTGGAAGTTGCATTCAAATGCGAGAATAGAGTATAGAGCTTTGGAAATGTGAATAAAAATATGTTTTAACCAACAACTAAAAATCTTACGAAGATGTTCAACCATGCACTTAATCCGGACCAAATCCGGATATACTACCAGTATACACAACTAAGACCATAAATTGAAATATGTATCTCTCATCGCTTCAGCTTCAGAAACTCGGGTTTGCTGTGTGCTGCTTGAATTTAATAATAATTCTTTAATATCGTTGACCTTAATTTATTGTCATCAGTTCCTATTAGGCACCACCCGGTATCTCCTAGTTCTTGTGACACCAGAAACAAGTATCCCTTGACGTTCAAAGCATCGTGCAGTCTGTGAAACCGAAAGCAAGACGCTCCCCTGTCTGTCACACTCGATGTCGATGTCCTCAGTGTCCTCTCGAGCAGTAAGATAACCGTAGAATGCTTGCAGGAAAACCAGCTGCATCTGCTAAAACAATGTACCTTCGAGTACGGGAGTCGCCCTGAGGCGATCGTTCCCGCACATAACTTGCGATCCCGAACACGAGACCCGACTGCACTCGGCAGCTCGGAGCTCTCTGCCAAAACTGCAACCCTCGCCGAGGAGTAACAGTGTTTGTCGTTCACCGACACCGGGGATCCGGGCAGCCCGTCGGGATAGTGCCTCCAGACAAGGGTGTGCATTGTTTGAGCAGGAATTTCGTTGCAAACTTGTCGGTTTGCTCCCCGACGGTTGCCATTCTCCAGGTCCCGTTTGCGTTCGTTTGCTTAAAGATTGTTTGAATAAATTGTGCGGGTTTCGGGTGCAGAAAGTGTGTTTGTGTGTGTCCCCGATCTAATCTTCCACCGAGTCACCCAGGCTCCGGGTGACGCACGGTATCGATTCGTCGTGACGAGGCTGGATAGGAGCAACGATCCAGCCCTGCAGCGACAGCATTTACCGGTGAAGAGTTTTTAACGCGCCCTATTTGCCGAGTGCACCGAGTGCGCCCGGCCAAAGAGTGCCCCATAAAATTGTAGCTATCCGGCGCCTTAAATCTTGATTCGTGCGGCGTCCCGGTCCGCAACAAGCGGAGAACAAAGGCCGGTTACGCGGGCCGGCAGGTTTGCACAGCCGAGTTGGCCTAAGGCCACTCGGACGCTCCTTTTGCTTTCGCTCGAGCAAAGCCAGTAAACAGACCGCCCGGTCCGGGGAAATTGGCAGCGCTCAGGAGGACACGAACAAGATGAGCATTTATTTGAGTTTCACTTTTTCCAATGTCTCCGTGCTCCTCCTGGTGGGCTTCACTCGACCGCTTCTTGCCCGCTGAGAGAGAGAAAGAGAAAGAGAAAGAGCGAGAAAAAGGGATCTTGAGATCTTTACGGGGGGGGCGTAAAGTTGTGGCTGGTGAAGATGAAGAAAAGTTCATCACCCCGGGGGCGGCAGCCCTGCTTGAACCCGGCCTCTTCAGGCTTCGGGTCTGTCGTGTCTTCCGACGCGGGCTGGAAGTGATTTTCTCTTTTTTTTTTTTTTTTTTACGACGCCAAACGGCATGAAGATGTTTGCCTGCGAGCACCGGACCAACAACAGTGAACAAAAAAAAACAAAAGGGATAACGTCAGTACCGGTGGCGCAAAAACAGCGGGACAGTCGAGTGATAAATGAAGAGCTTAAATGGTTTGTTTTATGAAGATATTTTATGAGTGAAAGTTTTTTTGTTCGCTCTCCCGCTTCTCCTCGCCGGCTTTGTTGTTTGGGTAAGATCGCATCCGCACGCATCCCCAACACGGTGACGGGAGTCTTGAAGTGACAGTTTTGGGGGGACGACTTTTGTACCTGCGCCCGGGACGTGCCACCCACCCGGGGGTGGATTACAACCGGCCCGGCCTGCCCGTGTCGAGTGGCAGTGTCAGTTTGCTGTTTCTAAAACTTTTGCTAACTGGTGCGAACCGAATCCCCGACCCGAAACGTTTCTTGACGAGAGAGAGAGAGAGACAGAGAGATTTAATGGGAGACAGAGCACGAGAGCGGATAGAAAGTTATTATTAAATGGTGAGCTGTTCTTTTCGCACTTTTTTGTGCACGTAGCTGTGTGTGTGTGTGTGTATGTGTGTGTGTGTGTGTGCGTTTTCCATATTTGAAGTCCACTGATCCTAAACGCAAACGTAAACGCATCGAATAATAGAACCCGAGCGCTCTAATCCGTTTGCTGAAATCCCATCCATTCCGGGCGCTATCCCTTTAATCCTTTTGGTCTCCATCCGTGCCGGTGCTGGTCGAGCAGGTTGGAGCATGGAGGGATGGGGCCCACACCCCCACACACACAAATTTCACCTACCGATCGATACTAATTGAATTCACCCTTCCGGACTAGCCCGGAGCATGATTTGAATGCATAATTTTTGGACGAAAAATTCTACTCCCCGAAACAAAGGCGGGCTACTTAATAAGCGAGACCACATGTGTGTTTGTATGTGTGCCTGGATGTGTGTGTGTGTGTTGTACGAAAACGGAATTAAACTTGGACCCTCGTCTTTGGGTCGTCGGAGACAGAGGAAGAAAAAAAGGTGCGATATCCTTGTGTGTATGTATAGGTATAGATATTTGCTCTACCGGTTTGCGACGGTCGAAGTTAGCCCTCCGGGGCTCTTCGGTTTTAATCAGATCTCGTTTTAGCATGCAAATTAGCTTACCTTGCAAATTACACACCCGCCCCAGGGCCAATACGTTCGCCCATCGGCAGTGTCACAGACGATTTTTCCCGATACGATCGGGTGTACACGGAGGTGCCTTGAGGATGCCGGAGCAGACGCACGCAACAAAGAGAATGGATTAGAAATTACCTTCTTTAATTGTTCCAGCAGCAGCAGCAGCACCAGGCTGGATTCAGTGTGCGTATCCTGTACCCAGCGCGTCGATTCCAGGATCTCCGGCAGACAACTTCGAGCGTAATCCAACGTTCGCTTCTCCGGAATGTGTATCCAATACGTGCAGCGTTGCCGCCAGGCCGAAGATGGATACGAACGATAAGGCGATACATTTACCCAGCCCCGAAACAACACCGAAACGCCGGCTTTCCGTGTAGTTAAAACGCAGCGTGCGAAAGCGATGCGATATTTGCATCCAGGATTCAACAGCTGGAAGCTCGAGCTCGCCAGCGTGTACGGTGGAACCCGACACACAACACTGACACTATCAGCAGCAGCAGCAGCAGCAGCAGGAGCAGTGGAGAGTGGGCCTGAAAGAATTGGTTTCAAGTTTATTTACATAAATTATACTGGTGCAGTGCAGTCGCACCGAACCGAGCCAAGGAACGAAACAGACACTAGCTGCCTTTGCTTCACCCAAACGCACACACACAGACAGCAAACACTAGCGCAAGAAGATCTGTCTGCCTTCCGACCTATTCGTTTCAATTTCGGTTGTCTCAAAGAGAATGATTGCCGTGTGGGCTCTACCATCTCTCCGAAGGATAAACCCCCGAAAAACTGTGCTAAACGTTTATTAAACCTCGTTCGTTGGGTTTCTCCCAAAACGCGTGTAGCAATCGCTGTACAACCGGAAGGATGTGTCTGCTCTCCGAGCCCTAGGACGGAGGCGTTATGCACTGCCGCCCGTTTCACGTGGGTATCGGTTTGCTGCATCCTTCCTGCGAGCAGGCACGCGGGGCGGTCTAAAATATGAATAGATTTGAATTATTTGACGTAATGGATGAGCTAGCGCGTGCCGGAATCCATTTTCCCAAACCTCCATTATGTTGTCAAACATCTGCTCTCAAGGTGTGTGTTTTTTTTCTCTATCCCAACTCCAGCTTCCTGCGTTTGCTACTGTTATTCCACCGTACAAGTCCACCCCACACAGGTACACAGGTAGTCCGGCGTGAGGGATTTAGTCGGGCGAGTCGGCGAGTACGGGCGCCCAAGTGCCCAACGGTGGATAAAGTGCACCGGATTGTAAGGCTCGCACCACGATCCCCGGTACGTGATGATCCGCGCGACACGAACGATCTGGCCGGAACGTCCGAAAACCCCCGGACCGGATCTCGCCGCCGCCCCGTCCCCGGGAGGATTTGAAGCATTGCAAATTTAACTATCGTGACCATTGGTCAGCCGGTTGCGCACGGTTGCACACACACACCGCCATTCCTTCCGGGGTTCGCTTTTTTCTGCCGGCAAACAGATACGGCTGCAGCGTAAAGGGCAGCACTGGGAAGATAGCGCACACACCGGTGGTACATTTGTGTTTGCCCGTTGCACTTTCGGTCGGCTGCTAGACCCGGAGTTAGAGACTTGAAAAGGTGATTTTTTGTGCTTGTTGTTAGCTGCGAGGAGTGAGTGAGAGTGAAAGAGAAATGCACTCGCAGAACATTCGAGTACCCCCCCGTGGGGAGCGTAAAAAATGGGTTAAATCATCCGGAATGTTGGTCGAACTGTCGGGAAAATGGTGGACAAAAAGTTGAAAATGATGGACGGTAGTTTTTTTATGAAGGGTTTAACTAAGATAACACTCTTGAAAACAATAACAACATGTAAGGAAGGTAACTTGAGCCGTGCACTTAAATATATTAATGATCACAAAAACACGTATCAAACTTTTGACGCTTTTTATGAAGAATGCATTTTTCTGGCTCTATATTAATAATGAAATCTTTCTAGTGAAATATGCACTATGTACGAAAAAGTATCTTTTTTTGTGTAGTATTATAGCAAAATTTATAAGCAATATAAAAAAAGTAGAAAAGTGTTGAGTTATTCTTATGTATAATTAAAGTAAAATTATTTACACTGCATGCTAACAAAATTCAACAAATTATTGCTTGCATTATTAGATTGTATTTGCTTGTACTTCAGTTTAGGTTTGGTTAGGATAATTTTAGGACGATTTACTGTAATAAATAGAATTGAAATAGAATTGTTATTGAATTATTGCTTGAATTATTGTTTCTATACGATCCTTTCTGAAATCATATAAAATGTTTCAAAAGCTTAAATTATTTCTTTGTCAAAAAAATACTGTTTAAGCGCATAATTTATCAATTTTTGTGTATTCAGACGCTTGAAACATACTTTTTGAAACGAAATGAACCATTGAAATGTATTCTCCGTTGGTGAATGACGGATAAATTACAGTTGCCCCTTATGAAATAATGATCGTTTTTTTCCTCGCCGTGGATCGCATGTAATTTGTTGCTGTCCCATTGTGGCAGCCCCATTCTCGGAAACATAACCTCGGAATGGTGAATGCGATGCAATCCCACTCGTTCACGTACAAAACTACACCGGGAGCAACGTGCGCCACCACCCCCTGGTGGTGGTGGGCGATTGGTGATTTTTCAAATATATCGCCCTCGGTGCTTTGCTGCTACCTTTCGCTCTCTTCCGCCCCCCCGGCAACAAAACCCTAGTTCCGGGAACGAACACTGGCGGGGAACGATGGCGAACGGGACGGGGGAGGGGTGGTGCGAACCGGGACCGGGACCACCACCTGCCGTGCGGCGCAGCAAAAGCGATTTTCCTTCCGAGCGGGAAAAGCATCGAGCTGTATAAAAGTACATCAATATGCAGACTGGAGCGATTACCGCTTTCAGATACGTGAAATGGAATAATAAATAAGCATAAATCCAATGATGTACGATGTGCAACGCCCGTTTCCCGCATCACGTACGCTGCTCTGGGAGGGGGGGGGGGTGAGTGGGAGGTTGAAAATCAACCTTCCCCTCCCTAGGCGCACCCGAAAGCTCCTGAACGGTGAATGGGGGTGCTTAAGTGGAAAACTATCGGATCTACTCGCATCAGCGACACCCTACGGGGCAGGGCGAAGGCGAAATTAAAATAATTCCCTATATCAGGATTATAACAGCGTTTCAGCGTGCAATTTCAAGGCAAGCCTGACCTGCTCGTTCACGCTGCGATGCGGGTTAAGCTGGCAGAGCCCCTCCTAGCGTAAACTTGCCGCGCGAAGGAAATACATTCACGACAAATTGATGTTCCACTCGAATGAACTACTTTCGCACTAGGAAGTCCTTTCGATAGCCCTGAACGAGCACAATTACAGCTGAAATTAAACAAGCGCTTTATCAAATCGGTGCCAGTGTTTCGCAAAAGCGTCCTAATTTCTAACAAGTGTTTCGAACCCTCCGAACCCAACCAGCGCCTTCGATCTCTCGCTAAGAACGCTAAGTAGATTTGCTTATCGTGAATAACGAAATGAGCCCGATAGCGTCCAGGCACGCGGTGCGGCCTGGCCGGGGACGGCCGGACGGCAAACTCTAATGGCCACTCAGCCACCGACTTATCGATGAAGTGTGAAATCTTTTTTGCATATTCTGGTCTCGCCCGCCCTTCGTCCTTGACCAAAGCGGGCGGGCCACTTTGGGCGACCGCCACCGCGTGCTTCAACACGCGGCATAAAAACGCAATCAGCTTTAACGGGAGCGGGGCATCATTTTCATTTCGGGCCGTCCCTGTCGAACGCCTTGCCAAAGCGAAACAATAGACATCGCTTCACTTGAGCGTTTTGCTTCCAGACTCCCTACCGTATCCCGGGGGCTGCTCGAGGAAACGTTGCGGAGGACCAAATAAATAAATAAAATATGAATTTCCAAATAAAGTGGGCATTCGGTGGGTGTGCGTGGGAGCGTGGGCCCAGGCGGGAAGACCTAAGAACGAATCGCCCAGGCTCGGAAGCATCGGCGGAAACCACGGCGGCGCCTCAAACGAAACGCGAAAAGCGAACAAATGAAAATATAAATAAATGAATAAATATTTATCCGATAATAGCGCACTTGGTGCACGTTCTTCCGAGGAAGTTGGGGGTGTTTTTTCGCTCCCTGGTCTTGTTCTCCCTTTTCGTCGCGTCACGTCGTCGTCGCTTGCAGGGCTAGACAAACGCTCCGTGCGGGAAGATAAGCATTCAAACGTTGCGTTAGGGTAGCATCGCACGGACCGGATCCGGTTTGGGCTCCCGCTGCGCCAAATGAGCATGAATTATAAACGGGCGCTTATAGGTGGTAGTTTGCTACCGGTGCGCGCCGCTGAAGACGACGGCTGCCGCTGATGCTGAGAAGATTTCATCAAGCACAGATTGCCACTTAATAATACAGATTTCACGATCAACAATCGGGCGTCGGCAAAAAGTTTCTGGGACTGGGACTTGTTTTGCTGGAGATGCCTTTTGTTTTCCTTTCTTTTTCTCCCCCCGAAATGAGCCTGTCGCTAGGTGAGGTGGGTGTTGTTTCGCACCTAAGCGTGCTCTTCGTGTGAGCTACTTACCGTTCCATTCACAACGTGCCGTGGTGGCCGGAAGTCCTTTCTGTGTTCTGTGCGTGACGCGTACATGCTCGATTCTGCACCCAAATTTATGCAATCCCTAATTCGTGTCGCCAATATTGACCCATTTTCTCACGCCCCGCTTTATGCGCTGCGTCCAACCGTCCAAATCCCAGCACAGCGGAACGCTTGTTAAGCGGACACGCGGGCATCCCCGAAAGTATCGACCAACCTCGCTGCCCAGCAAGCGGTTGCCGGAGCTAATCACTTAACCGGCGGTATCCCCGGGACAGTTTGAAATTGAAATGTCGCCCATTAATAACGCTGATGCATGTCGTTTGTTCCGGGCATATGGGGTGGGCTGCGGCGACCTCCGGCTCTCGCTCCGGCTGATGTCCTGATGCATACATGACATGGCTCTGCACTGCTGCAGCACTGCACGGTGCTCCTGCCGCCAGACCGAGCACCGGGCACCGAGAGATCCGCTGTTACACAACACGACACATAAACCATAAGCAAATGGCCAGTGCTTCAATGTATCCGTGCGGCGGCGGCACCTGGTGGTCGGTCGGGACAAATCCAATTTTCTTGTGTCACATTCATTCTCCGCCGCACGTGAACGTTGTCAGAACAGTCGATAAGAGCCTTTTGGCACGGTGACGGTTGCAGCAAACGACGACGACGACGACGACCACGACCACGACGACGGTATGGCGGTTTCGGTAGTTTGTAAACTCATTTAAAAAGCTCGGGTTTTTAAACCTTGTTTCTGTGTCGGTTCCAGACCCAGACGTGGGCAACCCGGGGCCGGCGTAAAGCCCACGAGGTGCACCTTATTTTACAGTTCAACGTACCTTTGTGAATGGGTAAGCGAACGATACTGTTATTGGCTGTCAATAGTGTTTCTTGTTGGTTTGTGTTTGCCCCGTTCCCTGTGTTGCATCAATTATCCTTCGCACGGACACGGCACAAACGTGTTGGAGACCGATGAAGTTTGACCGTACTTGAACCAGTGACAGTGTGACGCCTGCTAACGAAGTTATTTTCGTTTATTTGTCGATTCCAATTTCCGCTTTGTTCAAATTATGCAATATCTTAGTTGTTGTAATTCTCACACATATTTATTACTGTGTAAATTGATTGTATAAACTAAAAAAAAACTGATTCTTTTTTTCTATTACCTCCTATATATCAACAGCCTTAGCTCATTACAGTAACAACATGTTATCGTCGTTTGGACATGATTTGAAATGCATTCGCCTGTTTTCAAATTTAGCAAAATACAACAATATTGACGTAATAAAAAGTCTGTAGAGACGTTCCTTCTGTTATTGATCGCATAATACTTTACGAAAGCTTTAAGCTCCTAAAATTATGTGAAAAAAATCAATTGTTCATCAAGTGTTTCAAATGTTTTAAATGATAAAAAAGTTTTTTTCGACTTGTTTTTTAACTTCTACGAAAGAAGGGTGCAGGTTAGGTGCAAACGAGTTTTTGTCATTGCGTTTTATTGAAGATTTGATACTTTACGATCGTGTTTAAATTCCTCGTTTTATGGAAAATCTATAAAATCTCATAAATTATGATCATATTGCAGATACAACAGAAAACAATTACCATGGTTCCAATATTGCAAAGCGTCATTCGAACTCTCTCTTTTAAAATGCATTGTTTATTCGTCCATACAGTCCATCGCATTTCATAGCCACAAGATGCGACGGGGCATAGATCTATTCTAACCAAAAAATAAATCACCATCTGCCCCGGGGCTGCCAGCCAGACCAGCATCGAAACCACATTTCCCAAACCTGTCAATCGAAGCTGCAACCAGCGTCCGAACCATTTCAGTAGAAAAACCGACTGCAAATTAATGGTCGGTCTATAATTGATGCGCCGTTTCCACACCGACCATCGGAAGAATTTGTTCCGCAGGTTGACCACATCAAATGCAGATGGGAGTCCCGTTTTTCCCCCGTCCGGTTGTTTTGTTTGCCATGTCGGTGCAGCCATGTCGGTACGGTTTGCCGCACTGTGGGCTTCAACAAATGAAAGGAGCTGTGTAGTGCAAAAAAAACAACTTTAGAAACTTTTACTCTCAACAACAAAAAAAGCTAACATGCCACTTTTGGAAAAATTGTCTCAAAAATTACACAGCAGGGGTTCCCTTTTTTCGCAACGCAATTACAAATGCAGGGGGGCAGGGCAAAAAACCCTCCCTCTAAGCTCACGTTTGCATTAAAAATTTAAGTAAAGTGCAATTTTCCCATCGGGACTTTTGCCTCTCCCTCCGAGCACAAACAAACAAAAGCAACAAAAGGCAGGAAAAAATGGGATATTCAAAACACACCAGCTACCGGCGCGCATAAGGAGCCAACTTCCCGTGAGGATTGCTTTCATGGCTCAATAAATAAAGCTGGATAAAAAATTACGACCGATTTTTTTTCTCCTTCATCTGCTTCATCCCCAACGACCGACGAAGATGGCGATAAAAAAGCGAAACATTTCTGGGAAGGCCCCGGAAAATGCCCGGTTCCTCGGCACCACCACCAAATGTGTGTGTGGGCAACCTCACCACCCAGCAAAACCCGGGCAAGTGTCTCTGGACCGGCAGCGGCACACAAAAATCCCTCCCGGCATGCAAACGACAAACGCAGAATTTATCACTGGCACGCAGTTAAATTGCTGCTTTATGCCGGTTCGGTGCCCGTGGGTCACCTTCTTCGCTGCTGCTGCTGCTGCTGCTGCTGACCCGTGCCGAATTCGCGTATGAATTGTTGGATTGTGGTGCTTTTTACTACTTTTTCCGGTAGTCCAATACTTACGTCCTGGTTGACAGTTGTTGATACCTTTTGATATACCTGTGGAGCGCTGTTAGCGTCGATACCGGGTCGAGGACCGGGCCGGGTGGACACTGATTGCATCGGGTTCGGTGATTACTTTATGCAATTTTACATCCCCCCCTCCGGAGCGTCCCGGCATGCTGTAAATTAATTAAAACTTCAATACCAACCGATGCGGCGAGGAGAGCCTGCCGGCGTCGGGAATTGGAAAATATTAAGCGTCGTTGGAAAATGGTAAACGTCGCTTGCACTCGGCGTGAAGTGCCGGTGATAGGCAGCCATGGGCTTACACATGGCGTCTCCCGGCGCCACATTAACAGTGAACCACCACCTCCACCGTGATTTCCACACGCATCCCACCCACACACACACATTACGCCCACCCTCCCATCGGGCTCGGTTACGCGGAACCGACGCACGCACCCTCCCACCGGGCGGGCAAAGACCGGAAAGCCGTCAGCGCGGTGAGATATGTAGATTAAAAATGTGCCATAAAAAGAAGCATAATTTATAGAAGTTTTAAATTAAATTTTTCTCGGGCACACGTAAACGCGCGCCACCCCGAGCAACATCATTATTACGCTGCCGCTGGAGGGAGGAGGACCCCGGTACGGCCAGGTAATCTGGCGTCACCCACGTTTCGCACGACACGGTAAAGGGTACATTTTCCACCACGAACCACACACACACGCGCACACACACTGGGACGAAACGGGTGGACAGGCTTAAAGTTTGATGAAAATAAAGTGTACAAAATGGGTGGCGGGGAAAATACATACAAAACCACACATGTGTTTTTTTCTTCTGGCAGTGAAAGTAATATTTGAGTTCTTTGTGAAAACAAGGCGGGATTAACGGTTTGCGTGGACGATTTGTGTACGGTTTTTCAGGAAAATGATGGCGTGCGATGTTCACAAATACACAGCAGAAGTTTTACAAACAAATTTTAGAAAACGTTTATTTTCTTTTTACTGTTACTTATTACTGTTCGTATTGTTATATAAAATTCCTAAGTGAACACCAACCTGATGATAATTTACGTTTTAAGCTGTTTAGGTTAGAAGTTTATAAACACATTTTTCACATAATTTTATTTTATTTTTTGTTTTTTATGTGCTTTAAAGTATTTAAAGGACTTTAAAAAAGATACACTATAAAATGAATGTATACTACCATGTGCATCGAGCCTCACTAGCAAGAAATGCAGAACGTGTTATGTAATACTTGCTTCTTCTTCATGATCTTTGTGTATTGCCGAGCAACGGATGTTGGTCTGTAAGTTGGTATCCTTCATTCCGTTGAAATGAAACTACTTGTTCTGGTCGAATATGTGCTTAAACTGATTTTCTATTGACATGCATGCTAACGTTGACCAACATTGTGCTGCTCGTTGTCGGCACAAGTCCAGTCGTACTGTCCACATCTCCCGCTTCTTTCCGTTCTGAGGTACCGAAAATTTTGAAATTCCGTAAACCATGTGTCTTTTTAGGGCCATCTCGAGGGTTTCGTGCAAAAGCAAGCTCGACCAGGCGGGGACGATGCTCGTTTTTTCTTTCTTTCTTTTTTTTGCATCCCACCCACAACGCAATAGAAAAAGGCCCGAATTCAATGTGCGCGATCATCCCTGCGCTCCGCCGCTAGGAGGCGAAAGGAGAGGGCTTTTGTTTTCAAATTGATACAATCCGCACGTGCAGTGCAGCAGGATGGCTCTCGACGTGAGCCGAGACACTGCTGGCAAAGCCATGAGCAATCAGCAGACGGCTCAGAAGCGGCTTGAAATGCCGAGTTGAATGTCTCTTTCCGTATGCCTCTTCTAAGGGGACAGCAAGTACAGGTGAAGTTGGTGGATCTTGCTTATTGACAGAACGAAAGGAGTTCTGCAGCGTATGCGGAGCTTGTTCATCGAAACAGTAAGGGGGTTGTTACGAACGGATTGTGCATTTGTGATTCAATTTCACTAAGGATTATTTTATATAAAGGAAGAAATAACAAGTCGACATAACAAGGGAGGAATTAGGTGATCTGAAGAAATTTTCAAATAAATGAAAAAGGAATGAGAAAAACAAGCTAGAAGTTGTTAAGTGTTCAGTTAAACGTTCCAATTTATTCCAAAAAGATCTCTTCCATAATTCAACCACCAATACGTTAAGCCGCCAATACGTTTAGTAGCATTATTTACAAGTTTTTCTTAGATTTGTTATCAAGTTAGTTTCAGCCATCTTATCGAGGACGGACTCCATCTAACTGCCAACCTACTAACTATCGGTGACAGAATTTTTTCTCGCATCACCGATAACAATCGGTTTGTTCATCTGTAGCAAACGCGCGTTGAGAAAAACTACCCATTTACGGTAATACGCTACGATCCGATTAATAAAACAAACTGCGAAACCATTCGCTGAATGCGCCCAGGAAAGTGGAAAAGTGCTGCAAATTAAGCGCAAAATGGTGTGCGCACAGCTGTACGCGAGAACAAAGACCATCCCTTGCGCCTATTGTGGTGCGGTGTGATAGTATGGCTCTGTGTTTTTTTTTTCCTCTTCCTCTCCCATCGGTCGCTCCCGGGGGCGGTTCAACCGTCCGGGCGGACGATCGCGGGTGCCGATCAGGTTGACGAGAAACCGGAAGCCGCCGGCAACCCGCAGCACAATGGCCACGGCCGGTAACGGTGAACCTCGGTGGTCTAGAAAGAGGACCACCGTTCATTCATCTCAAGCTATCCATCACACTCGGGGGAAATTTATCCATTTCATGCTCCATCCACAAGGCGAACGGGGGTCGCCTTCCGGTCGCGTCCAGTCCAGGAGGAAGATAATACCCGACCCGGCCACGCTCACGCGACGGTGTGATGGCGGTGGTGGAGGTGGGGGATGGTGGTGGTGGTGGTTGTGTTATCGTTATTATCGTCATTATTATCTCACTATCGACAGGCGAGGTCTCAGCAGTTGGCAGTCTTGTTTCCATCTTTTCGATGACCTAGCCTTTGTGTGTTCGAGGGGATAAAGCGTGTGCTTTTTTTCATTCATCTCCCCTCTCTTTCTCCGCATGCGACATGTTCGGTCGTTGTCGCTGGGGGGGAGAAAAGCGCTTCCCACGCTCTCGAGCGGCATTATGTGGGGCATCTGCTGAAGACATGCCAAAAATAGTGTGCTCTCACCCGAACCCGCACCATCTTGCTGCGAACTGAACCGAACGTGAGCGAGGTTGGCACCGGGCATCAAATACCCGACACTCACACGTCACACACACACTCGCCCGGGCGGAGATGGCTTCTTGTGCAAACGCGCTGCAGCATGCCCTCGGATGCCGTTGATGCAATAACCCGCTCATGATGCACCCACCGTGGTGGGTGGCTCGCCTTGAAGTGCACCTGCAGCGTGAGGTTCATCACCGGTTGTCTCAATTTTCACTGACATTGTCTCCACTCCAAGCGTCGCGGAGGGACCGCGCATGAATAGCGCTGAAAGCGAGTAGTGCTGTGTTTTGATCAAGAACCATGTGCTTCAGCATTCACTGGATCGGGCTCGGTG
This sequence comes from Anopheles dirus, assembly GCA_000349145.1. NCBI lineage: Eukaryota > Metazoa > Arthropoda > Insecta > Diptera > Culicidae > Anopheles > Anopheles dirus. The sequence continues at coordinate 2,385,263 of KB672813.1, read as the reverse complement.
CACCGGATGGGCAACTGCTTGGCTTGGTGCTTGGCTGGATCATCCTTCGGATAGCTTGCTAACTAGGAACGATAAAGGAGGGCTTACGGTTTTATCCAGTTTTTTACAGTATGAATTGGAGTTTTTGGAGCATTCTTGAGAGCTCATAATAAAACAAATTAAAAACATAGAATAAGAGATGTAGCATACTATGCACGAGCTCCGCAAATTAGTCTCACTCTTTCATACTGACAGGTGATTTCAAAACAATCGTATGCGGCAAATAAGGTTTGTCCTATTACAGTCAAAAGTATCAATATCCTTACACCGCAATAAGGGTTGCATTATAATATGGACATTTTCTGAGCTTATAAAAAGTACTCCAGCCATTGAACGGAATGCTTAGATGTTTCCCTAAGAAATCTATTTTATAAAAAAGCAATTTATTCAATATCAGTAATTAAAGAATTTCCCGAACGCAGCTATTTTGTCGTTGGTACCTCTTTTGATGACTTGTATTATTCAAGTTTGGTAAGATATTAGCTATTTTACGAATATTTTGTTTAGTCATATTCAAACATAGCATTTTCGAATGACTTCAGATATTTCAAAAACACTTTTAGAACAAAAAATGTATTTTTGAACACTATTACGAGCTCGAACATATGAATCATACATTGATGGCAAAAACAAAAATTTCCCACCTTCTTTCTTCTTTACATTAATTTTGACAAATCTTCATTAGTTGCATCTAAATAGTTGCTCAACGTTAACTCTAGCTCAACTTAGGCTAATTGGGATGTAATTTTGCACTGTTCCGCGCTTGTAAACACGCTCCAATTATGAACCAACTTCAATTCGGAGCAACTTGCACTGAATAAAATTAAACATGTCCTATTTGATTCCGGTGATGGCTTCAGACTAATGAAAGCAGCACACCGACTGGAAATATCTCAAGGCTGGTGCTTAGGCTTTGCCATGATAGTTGGCCCGCCAGAGCGTGCACGATCCCGTACCGTGATCATTGAGTTGGCAAGTTTGTGCTCCCGGTTTGCCTCATTACGATTGTTTGCCTCTTGGTAGATATGACGAGAAATTCTATCGGTTGGTAAACTACACCACTTAAGTGCTGGCAGTCTCACTGGTGTCAGCACAATTCACCTCGCAAGGTTACGCTCATTAGTAAGCGGAGCGAAGCACATCAAATACATCGTATCAGTCGCGCGCGCCATTGTAACCTGTAACCATTGTACCCATCCGGGTCGGAACGCGCCAGATCAACTCGCACCGCACCGCCACGAGCGCGCACGGGAATGAAAATTTTCTTTCCCGCGCCCATAATCATTCCGCACCAGTTACTCTAGTATCTGATAATGTTCTCCCGCGTGCGCCGGCAGCGGCGGCAGCAGTTTCAGCAGCGACGCGTTTTATTGCCGCAGTTTCGGTGCCGTGCGCGAGAAAGTAAATCACGTTGTTATAGTCGAAATGTGAAGTGGAACCGCCGCCGTCGTCGTCGTCGTCGTCGTCTGTGCCGCGCGCGAATGTGAGTGGGAGCACAACTTCTGATCTTTCTGTACCGCCCTGCCACACTGGACCGGGGAGCCATAATCATCTTGTTGACTGGCACAGCCGTGTCGCGTCGCGCCCGTGAAGCAAAACTTGTGCACCGCCGCTCGCACTTGAGCACGGACGTGCGGCTTTCGAAGCGCCCAAACTACCTCGACTTCATAAACTCTTATGGTCGCGGTCGCGCGCGCTTTCCCATCATCAAGCTCAACGCCTCACATCGCCCCGTTTCACACGCACACCCGTACACACAAACACCACCGCCTTTGTCTTTGTCGCTCCGGAGTGGCAATATCGCTTCAGCTGGGGCTTTCGGTACGGTGCTGGTTGAATTATTTAACAGCAGCAACAAATAAGTGCAACAACCGCAGACCCGCAACCCCAGCTGAGATCGGATGCCAAGAAATTCGTTTGGCACTTGTTTGATCAGACGAGTCATTTGTTTCAACGTGCTATCTGAGCGAGATGTTTGTCGCATACAAACTACACTTGGTTTATGTAGTTAAAACGTGTTTAACTACTGTTGCTCAAATGTTTGGATCAAACGTGTTATAGGAAATATTTGGTATTTGGGGGCTAAAACCTAAAGAACAATTTTGTGAATATTATTTCGGTAAAAAGTTTCAACCAAACATCAAATATAGTGGAATGCTCGAAATGGGGACGCCTGGTGGTTTTCAAAAACATACGAAATATCTTATAAAAACATGTAGTTAAAAATGCCAACAAACTGGACCAAGAATCAGGGTATTAAGAAAGATTAATAGTTATTGACAACTGACAATTTAGAGTTCTTTAAGCTAATTTTGTTTAGCTTAGTTATTCAGTATTTGAAAACTTCACTTGACGTCCTCATAATAATAACCCAGTTTGCAGCGTATCAGTACGAAACACTCAATTTGCTTTCTTAAAAGGAAGAAACAGTAAGCGGATATAAAATTACTCATTGAATTCAGTCACGAAAAAAGCAAGCAAGCAAGCAAGAAAACAAAATCCTCCTCTTTAAGTAAATCATTACATCGAGACCCGGGCGACAACGAGACTCAACAGCGGCGATAAGTATGTATCAACATTTTGACACCTAAATCTATCGAAATCAATCACGCGGCTGTCATGACCCACCCTCCGGCCCGATACTTCAATTCCGCACCGAGTGAAACGCAGCCTTTTGCCGTCGGTCTGGTGCGATGTCGTGAAGGCAGCTGGCGTTCGGCATCTTGAATAAAGCATCCAGCTACCCACGGTGACTACAGGGAGGGATAACGGTAGCAAGCACGCCACCGTTGACGACCAACTAGCAACCGTGCTACGGGACGATCGATGGCTACTCGTTATGCAGATCACGTTTGAAAATCGCTAAATCCAGCGGCGAAGAAAAAGAGGAGCGTCTTATTTTTACAAGCATTTTTTTCTTCTTCTTCTTGTTACCACCGTTCGGGGAAAAGAACTAGCGGAGAACGTCGGTGCACGAGAAAATTTCCTTCGTTCATACGCGTCTACAAGACGACGGAAAGCGAATCGGTCGGGATATTTGTGCCGCTTAGAGTTTGCCAGCTCTGTCAGTTGACGATTGTTAATTTCGTAAATCGATTGGAAAATCTGAACCATTTTCCCGATCAATAGATCGAAAATATGTTGGAAAACAGCTAGTTGACAACTCCACAGCGATTAGGACGATTGTACCGAGCTGTGAGCAGCGGAACGGAATCAACAATAAACTCGAAATCGAAACCAAATAGGTGCAATCAGAACTGTTTTGTTATTATGAAACACAATCCTCGAGTACGAGTCGAATCGTGCTGCTTTCGTTCCAGTTAAGCTCAAAGTGTGAGTAAGTTTGACATTTTTAACCGGGTAAAACCAGAGGAAAAATGAAAAATGTAATTTGTTACAATATATTTCATTAACATTGTGCTCACTCTTTTTGACAACTCATACATATGATCCAATACTATTGTTATGGGATCATATGTCATAGTATAGACTATTCTTATAACGTGTAGCACATTACAAGCTGAAGTATATTGACGCACATTGTCTGGATTGATTTATACTTTATTGTATAAAAAATATATGTTCATAGTGTAAAATCCATTAAATTTATTCGCACTTGGATTTACCTTATTGTTGCCTCTACTTTTTATTCAAATATAACGTACCAATGACAGCTGTCATCGTACTTCAGATCCGTATACACGATTTTGTATGATAAAGACGCGTCTACACGTCGCGCGTTTACAACAAAGTTTACAATAGGTTATCTGGTTGAATATTCAAGTAATATTGTACATAGAAGTAATTATTCAAAGGTTTAAAATTCTCAAAATACATCAGAATCATTAAACCACAGTATGCGCTGTTCATTAGACGATTATAAATAATTTCTGCGTTAAAAAACAACATTGCTCAACATTTGTCCTGCAAACTCCTACTTTTTCTACGACAACATGAAGCTCGTAACAGAGTGCGTGTATTCGCAATACGAAAACAAAACACACCCCAGCATCAACCACACAAATAACAATAGAATTTATTCAAATTCCTAACCCAGCAAACGCCCAGCAAAACGTTCCGCACGGGGGCGGCGTGCTTAAGTAATTGACCGGTAGTGGCTGCTTGTATTTAAATTGTTCCCCCACCCCGGGGCGATGTTCGATAGCATCGCGACAAGCCACATACCTGGCACATGCGGCACGACAACGACCACGATTTGCCGAGCCGAATGCATTGTCGTCCGAATCATCAAAATAACGCCACAACCGAGCCCACCCACCGAGCCACCCGAGCTCACTCGCTGCGGCGGGCGCAACTATTGCAACTTGTGTTCGCGGTTAGCTAATTTTTACCGCACACTTCCGCCTTTGTGTGTGTGTGTGTGAGTGGAAGTGGGCTTTACTATGTTTTCCTTTTTCCCGGTGCTCGATGCAGTTGCATTGCAGCACCCGTTTCGCCCCGATCGCCCGCGATTGTCGGGAACGCTGGCTGCAGCATTGGGCAGTCGCACTCGAGCACCGCACTCTATCAGCCCGGGACAGTGTTGTCCCGGGCGTTTTCGGAATTCTTCGAAAGCCCCCACGAACCAATGAACTGCCGGTCGTCGGTCCCATGAATATGCATGCACCGGCGCTATATTCACAATTCTGCATAAAGCTCGCACCGGCCTTCCCGCGGACCGGCGGTCGCTTTTTGCTTCGCAACAAACGTGTTGTACCAACCCACCGACTGCACGGGTTGATACGATACCGAAAAGGGGACGCAAAGCTCGCTATATTTTATCCTGATCCTATTCGGGACCATTTCTACTGTACCCTTTTTTCGGACGATGTTTTCGCGCTCCTGTGTGTGTGTGTGTGAGCGCGCGCTCGCTTTTTTCTTCTTCGCGTTGTTTCTTGTGTGCATATTTTTTAACAGTTCCCAAAATCCCAATGTTCCGCATTCAGTGACGTGAAAGTTGTACGTGCAGTTCTGCTCGTCTGCATCCATTATAATTATTTCTTGCTTTTTTTTTCTCTCTCTCTCTCTCTCTCTCGCTCCCTACATTTATTCTATTCAACTGTTCTGAGGCACTCTTCTGAGTTTTTTGTTATTTTGTTTCGCTTCTTGCTTATGTGTTTGTGTGTGTGGCACGTTACTCGTACTCGCCTGTATTTTGACCGCCACAGCATCATCATCTGCACAGCAACTTTAAACTCAATTGGTTCTATTTTTTATCGACGCTTGCGGTGCATGTTCGCGCCCGGGAAAGAAAACCCGCCAAATCGTAACTGCTACAATGCATAGGCAACACACGCTCGGCTGGCAAAAGATCATTAAAGCAAATGGTACGATTTCGGCGTGGCAGATTTTTTGTTTTTGGTTTTTGTTTCACCAACAAACAATTTGGCGGATGCTTATTCATTTGTAGTTTTGCATTGCTGCTGCGGCTGCTTTTCTTGCGTACGTCAGGCTAGGCTGGGTGGTGTAAAATGCAAAATGGGCTATTAAAACGGGATCCGTGGATGCCCGTCTCTGCATGAATGGGTTTTCCTAAGCGTTTTAAAATGCCTTTTGCATGCATAATATTTGCAGCTCGGCAATATTCATAGCCGCTTCTGAATGTGAACAACAGCGGTTTATTCTCAAAGTCCCATAGAAGCCAAACATGGACGATTTATACTGAGTAGTTTACTGACTGTTTGTTTTCAAGACAGTATTAGTTGAAAACTCGATTTTTATATTTTTTTAACATATTTCAACGATATTTGGAGCCTGCTTCAGCTCAACAGGTCATTAAAAATGCAAAAGATGTTACAAATAACTCTCTAAGACTGCATATTCATTCTTCAAGCCCCACGATATCCCGAACACTTAATATTAATGACATTTTCCATAAATCCAATCCCTCCCGGCCAGATCACTCCCCTCACATGAACCGTCGCGTTCACTGAACTTTTCTCCCACGCACGTACCTTCGAGGTGCGCTTACCGTCGTATCCAATTTAGACAATTTTTTGCCAGTGCGACTGGTTTCATACAGCTGTCTCTTCCCGATGCCAGCCATCCCATCATCATCCCGGGGGCCGGGGGTTCAAAAGGCTTCCTACACTTTCCTGCCGCGAGTGCGGCGCTCTTGCAGCGAGCGAGCAGTTTCCTACGCACGGGGGGTTTTACTTTCCCGAACGACCCAAAAAGAATGCCACCGGAACAGGTGCGATATTAAATTGTGTTAGAAAAATGGCAGCTTTTGCCCGGATTTCTTTTCTCTGCGTTCAGTCCTTTGATGCTCTGGCTCTGGCGAACGCCCACGGTTGCCCTGAGATATGAAATCGGAAGAAAACGAAGCACACACACACATAATGCTTCCAATGAAACAGAAACTAAAAGCTTTCTCCAATGAAACGGAACGCTTCCAGGTCCGGTGTACTTGTACAGAGCGCAACACAACAACACGTACGGTTGGATTACTTGAAGAGAGACAAAATGGAAGGAAAAAAACGGAGCTAAAGTACTCGATGGAAGCTGACCAGCTGGAACAAGTACGAGCTTTATTTTCCAGAAGCGGTATTAAGCGACTATTTCTGTGTTCCGAACTGTTCCTCCATGGAAGCTCCGTGGATGGGTCTTCCCGTCGCTTGGAACTTTTTTCCAAGAAGTCCACCCCCACAATGTCAATTTGAAGGTGGATGCGATGTGTAACAACAACTGCCACGGCACAGCACCTGAAACTAGCATCGATTGAGCCACGGTGGCGACTGACGCAGGGCCGGATTTAGAACGGTATTGAAAAGTTAATAGATACCCTGACCGACCGACGAGCGTGTCTCGTTCGTAATGCGACATCGACCCCGCCTCACAGTAGCTGCCCGGCTGGAGTTGATAGAACTTAATTATTGCATTAAACTTTAATCAGGTACCGGGCGGCGTTCGCCGAAAGACGCCGCTTACACTAATTGAAGACGGTCCGGAACGGAAGGCTCCACGATGCGAAAGGAGCTGCGTGTGGCGTGTATCGATCGACGGTCGGGCGTGGAAAAGCTGAAACAGAACACGAATGGGGCGATGTGCAAGTTGGCTGAGCGCGTGTTTCAACAAATTACCGATTTCGAATCGCTTTGACACAACTGATTAATTTCTTAAGTGTTCTCCGGGCCGAAGACAGGCCAGGTCTTTGGTAAAGTGGATTAGAAGAAATGCAAGAAATGAAGTAGGTAGATGCGTGCTGTGAACCGTGCCGTAGAGCTCTGTTTAAATGCGCTGAACGCATAACTGAGGATTATAAGGATTAAAATGGTTAATCGGAATCCGGAATGAAAGCATTTATTTATGAAGCCTTTTTATTGGAATAAGCTCTTATTGAAAATGAGTAATCAGCTATCGTACTTAATCTTGGTTTAACTGAAAAACTTTTGGAAAAATCGATTCAAATCATTACTATGTGAACGATTGAAGGCCAATTATTGATTCAAATTTCATTTTTACTCTTATTTCAACATATTTTTATTGTTATTTTTTATTTTTCTCAATCATTTCTAGTACTGCTTGTTATAAATAAATATGGAAAACAATTGTGTAACATAACCTAAACTATTTTTCAAAGTTGTTTTCCAAACTTTTATGAATAAACACACAATGAAACATTGACTCGTAAGCCATTTTCCCAAGCAACTCACCCCAATATAGTCAACGTGCGCAGAAACTATCTGTTCTGCTACCTCTTTCTCCAGCCCCAAAGGTCCCACATACCCTCAAAATCAAATAACAACAAACCGATACCCAAACATGACCGTAGCAGGATCGTTAATTGATGCGCACTTACTGCCGATCAATTCGTTAACGTCGTACCGGCTCACGAGCATACTCTCGCTTTCTCCTGCAACCGCGCGGAACAGAGTGTGTGTGTGTGTGTGTGTGAGTGTGTGCAAAGGGGTGAAACAACGAACGAAGAAGAAAAAAGAGAAAGCAACAAGAGCTAAATTATGGTTATCGCCCAATATCATGTGAGCAATCAATATACGTTCGGAAAATAAAAACAGGAGGCAAACTTTTTCGGCAACCCGGCCCCGGTCGGCCTTTCTCGGTCGGTTCGGGAAACTCTCCCCCCCCCCACACGCGCTACCACAGACCGCGGTGGTAAAGTGGTAAAGATATGAACATGCTCTTTTCCCTCGGTGCCGGAGGTTGTAGCGGCAGTACCACCACCAAGGTGGTCGAAACGTTCGCTCCGTTGCACTGCCGCTGCTGTTGCCGCCACCCGGGAGTATCTTACAATCTCGATTTATTTTTCACACGATGTTTAAAGTATCGGCTTACGGCGAGAAGTTGGTACGTTTCGACCCGTGCCTGTCCACCGAGGGAATGCGGCAATGGCCCCCGGCGTTCCGGCGAACGCTGGCAGCGAATAGTTTTTCAAGAGGGCCTGCCTCATTCACCCCAACACCGCCCAATGCGAGCATGGGAATTCCGCTTGGGTGGGAAAGTGGGGTGAGGTGGCCACCCTTCCCAAAACCCCACCCCCCCCCCCTCCGGGGGGCGAAAACGTGTTTTCGTTAAACGAGACTTCGTGATAAAATTCAATAAACCTAAATCCTTCAAAGCCAACCAAAGCGCTCCGTGAGGATATTCCATGCCGATCGCACGCCGACCGTTTCGACATTTCGGCATGTTTTCGGTGGTGTTCGATGCCGGCGAAGGGCTCGAGCCACCTCGGCACTTGCATGTATTCATTGTATCATTTTCTCTCACCCCAGGACGAGAGCTGCGCGAACGAAGAAAAAAAACACACCGTTCCCGTTTGTTTCGAGCTTTCGAGCTGGGCCATACACGGCGTGAGTCGCAGAGTCGTTTATCGCGCAAACCCGTACGGGAAAGGGGTCGTGAAGTGGAGGACGCGAATCACGATACGAAAAGAGGGGTTGGGAAAACCAAAGAGCACAACCTCAATGGTGGTGAAGAAAAATAACTGTTATTAGTGGCGTCGGCGGCTCCCGAAGACCCCAACCCGTGCCCGGCAGCCGAAGTTCCAATGGGTTTCGGACGATTTATATTGCGACCCGGCGCTAACCAACGATGTGGAGACGGCACAGACATATTAATAGACATTGGGAAAGAGAGTTCGAACTGACCGATGTGCTCGATTCCGAATCTGGCGAAACAGAGACGAAACACAGAAACACAGTCCGCGCAAATTGTGTGCTTCATTCGCGCGAGTAATTTACCGCCGCCGCGGGATGTAGGGTTTTCATTAAACCCTATGGTGCATCACCACCGAGAGGCGCCGTTCGTTAGTACCGATCGTGACGGTGATGGTGCCCGCGATAGCGAAACGATACCTTTTTAACCCACCTTGGGTGTTCAGGTGTCATAATCGCTTCTTCATTGTAAGCCAGCTCATATTGTTAGAAGTCGTGTTCTCACGACACTTTTCCAGCGAATGAATGGTAGCAAACAGACACAATGGAAGAGCGTCACGCACAGTGCAGTCGAACTATCCTTTTCGTACAATACCAAGACGATTTTTTATACCAATATTTCAGACTTTTTGAGAAGGAGGACCTTCTTATATTGTGTGCTTATTTCACTTAAAAGGTTTTATCAGTGTCAGAGTTTCATTTTCAACGTGAATTGGATGGTTTTTCACGTCTGCAACCGATACAATCTGACTCAAGATATGAGCAATAATTTTCCCCACCCATACGAACAAATTTCCCCCACCATACGCCCGTTTTCCACCGAAAGTGAAAAGGCTCGTTATTACATTCCATATTTACGAGTTTTGAAGCACATTACGAAGCTCCTTTATTCACGGCCGCCGAGTGCACTTCTCCGCCCGTACAAAAGGATCCACCGGGGTGAGAATCACACACACACACACACACATTCAGCCACCAATATAAAAAGAAACGCCAGTCAAAAGAAAATCCTCCACTTCGGGGGGAACTTTGGTTCCCCGTCTCAAACGTTCCCACTTCGCACTCGCGTGCTCGGTTCGGGTGGGGTGGAAAGAGTCTTCCACCTCGCGGCCACTTCCTCCTCCTCCCCTCCTTCCCTTGTCACGGCCCCACGTGCGAGCGCGAGAATTATGAACAGTATGAAAGGCTCATAATTTATGGTAAATGGTGTCATTTATCATGGAATTTATCGTGAGACTTCTACTTCGCTCATTAATACTTTATGGCAGCCGGATTTCCACGCGCGCCGAACGAGCGACGAGCGATTTGCGGCCCCGTGCGTTTCCAATCGTTTCGGTGACGCCCGGCAGGACAAATTTTCTCCCTTTTCCCCCTCGGGCCGGCTAGGTTTGAATCAATTTTCCCGCACCCGTAGACCCGGCCCCGCCCGGCCAGACTTAATCCTTCGCGCCCGGGATGGCTGCGGAAACGCGTATTATCGATGTGGGAACAGGGAGGCTTGCCTGACTGAAGCAGCGGCTAAAAGACGCAGCCGGGTCGGTAACTAGCACACGGTACCGGCGGCATTCACACCATACGGAAGGAAATTTTAATAAATCGATACCCGTTTTCAATCCCAACGAGTTGGTAGAAGGAGGAGTGCGAGGGGGGAGGGGGGGTTCATAATATGCAGTGAAACAAACGAACGAACGAACTGAGCGTACGTGTGTGATGGCCACCGCCGAAAGCGCGCTCGCCTCGACGGCAAACGGTTAGCTTCCGGTTGGTAAATATTGACGTTTCTCGCAATCCGACAACAAATAAACAAAACTTCCTGACGGCATACACACACACACTGCCATTTTCGCCCCGGTTCGATCAGGAAGTCAGCGTTGTTGAGCACCGGGAACCGGGAAGGAGATTTACGAGTGCTCGAGGACTGCAAATAAAGTTGCACCGGTACACACCACTCACTCACACACAGACACTCGAGCGAAAAGCCAATTTTCGATGAGTTTGTGCTGAAACTCCAAGCTCAACGCGTGGAAGGATTCACTCCAGTTTTTAGGGAGGGCTTTGTTGTTCTGTTGTTATTTTAATTTACGTTTCGTCCCGGTTTCCGGTTCCGGAAACGGTACCGCCCGCGTGAGGAAAAAAAACAACAAAAGCCTTGCCAATCCACTTGAGCCGCGCTGGTGTCTATCGAATTCGGGCTGGCTTTGGTGCTTTGAGGTGCTGCGGGCCGCAGCGGTGCGGGTGTTTGCATGTTAACTGACGATTGTCAGGGTCTCCCTCTAGCTTGGCCGGCCTCCGCCGTGTCGCTCGGTGGCAGGTTAGTTAATAGATTGTTAGTGTGGAATGTAAAATTCAGCAGACACGTCAAAACCGGAAATGTGTTTGGCAGCGAAAACAGTTAGCAGAACGTTCGTCGAATGACAGCGTTGACAGGCACGACCGAGGGGGGTGGGTGGGTGTTCTTCCGACCGACCACCGGTGTAAATGTAAATGAGGTAGGCACGATGCCCGTTGTGGCGAGGAGCAAACGCGAATGTATGCGATACCAAAATAGCTACGATTGCACATTTTCCGTACACCAAATGCAGCTAATGCACTTTGGAATGCTTAAATCTGTTTGCAGGACGGATTTGCTCTGTGAGCGAGATATATTGCTTTTACGGCAATGCGTGCTCATGTTTTTCAGAGTTCCTGCTCTTTCTCTACTCGATAAGAAGCTAGTTCCAAAGGGAAAATAGTAGACTAAAGTCAATCAATTGTAGTCATATTTGAAATTTGTAACTTTAATTATTTATGTATTATATGATGTTAAATATTTGCGATAATTAGCTGCTACTTCAACATTATATCGATAAACCAATTATTGATCAATACAATTCAGTTGAAATGTGCTGTCGCAGTTCGCAACGAATCCAATAGCCCATGGTACAGCAAAAACTGTTTGTTCAATTCTGTTCCACTGCATAGCTCATTATTGTGTGTAATATAAATTAGTTGGAAATTAATATTCATAAAAACGTAGAACTGTGCAACTGCCGATCAATCAATTCAAACAATTTATATACTTCAAAATACGATCCATTGAGTCGAACTGATTCGATCGGTTCAAAAAGCGCCCCAAGAGTAATTGTAATTGCGTGATGTTTCGAGAACAACCGTAATCATCGCAAATTCCTATCATTACATCGCCATGAATGAGCAAATCGCGAACGTCAATCACAATTTCCCGTACAAATAGAAGCATCTGCAAATACAGAACCCTCCGAGAAGACACTCCTGAAACTTCTCCATCACCTTACCAAACACACACACACTCGCAAACCACCAAACACACACTCTGCCATAAATTCCACACACGCTCTCGATTCCTCCCGGCTCCCAAAACCTCCTCACGCCACCGAGCCCGGCATCGCAAACTTCATTTCAAATTGTATTACGCCGAAGCCAGCAGGTAAAAATGAGCTTTTAATGATGAGAAAGTTTAAATAAATTCTCACCTATGTTTTAGCGGCTCCCGGCCCCACCTCCGGTGGGCGGCGAGGTGGTGGAACAACATTAAACTTTCGTACCGTTCCCGATCGAATGTATCGCCGCGGGTTCGCACACGAACCGCCATGGTTCCGTGCCGCTGGAACGATCCGCAGTCGAAATGTTGTTATCTTATCTTCTCCCACCCCGCTGCTGCCCCGTGCTACGGGAGGAAAAGCGTTCGCGTTGAACGAGGCAAAAGAGAGAAAAGAAAAACCCCACTCATATTCCCGCCACGGTTAAGAAAACCCGAAACTTTGCAAAGTGCGCGCGCGCGCGCGCGCTCGTCGACCGGAGCAAATTGCTTTCGCTGCCGACACGTGCGCCCCTGCGAAGTGCCACCCCTTGAGCGGGTGACGAACATGATGGCGCACCCGAGGCGCCCGTGATCGAGTCGAGGAATTCGAGTGCAACCCAATGGTTGGTCTTGTTCGCTGGTGTGGCGCGGCGGGCGAAGTGCGAACGAAGCGCACACAATTATTGTAAACTTAATTAAATTAAATAATATTATTTCTACGAAAGTTACATCAGTGCCGTGGCAGGATCGACCCGAATCCTCTCACAGGCCAGCGAGTGTGTGTGTGTGGCAAAGTGACTCGCGCTAAGTAGAGTGTTTTCGGCTCCATCCCTGGCATTCGTTATCCCTGGCAGAAGCGACCGAAATGGATCGCCGGGAACCGTATCGCAAGAAACTGTTTATTTATTTAAAAACTTATTCAATTACACCAATTATTCAACGGTGATCTGGAATGCTAGCGACGCCTCGCGACCGGTCGCCCGGGTTGGTCGGGTATTCGAGGCGAAAGTTTTCCGTTTGGGCAAATATTTACCAAAGTGATTGAGCGACTCGAGCCCAAGGAGCTGCTGATTGAAGCCGAACGATGCCAAACCGAGCTACATTGATCACTGTCGTCATTGCTGGGTGTGTGTGTGTCTCTCTGTGTTAGGTTTTTTTCGCTCTCCTTTTTATACTTTTTATTGCCACCGTCTTTGCGTCTTTACACGATGTCCATTTTGTTCCGCTCGAGTACTTCCGCGCGCGCTCCCGGTCCGAGATTGAGATATTGCTGTTTTACACGCGTATCCATTAAAACCGCGCCGGTGGCGTGCCCATCAAACCCAATCCGTATTCATCTAATGTCCGTATGTCCCCCACATGGGCACATTCGGACGCACGCTGAATATTAATCACTGTCACCACCGATGGAGGGATGCGTGTTTTTGGGAGTAGGAATAGCGAAACGGAAAAAAAACAAAACCACCAGGCCCAAAATCAAGAAGCCGCGCGGCACGACAAACACCGCCAAGGACAGTGACTCACGTCTTTCCGGGCTACCGGGTGCGGAAGATGAACACCACACAGCTTGTCCCGGGTTCGTTCCTTTGAACTTGAGCGCGCGACTTAAAGCTGCCGAATTTGTTTCGACCATCTTCGACCGGGGCTCTTTAACCGTCGCGCGCGCTCCGAGTAAAACCACATAATGGCAATAAAAATTTTGTTGATCGTAATAAGGCAAATAAAAATAATCCATAAACTGCTCCCGCAGCAGCAACGCCGAGACCGAGATATTGACCGTTGCCCTAGCGACCGTAGCGGTTGCTTCGCATTTTGGACGGGACGGTGTTGATTAAGAAAGGAGGCGAAACAGACACACACTCACACACCGAGCCAACGATTGTGTCTTGGATGCTACTCGCTGCAGCGCTACGGTAGTGCTCCATGTTTCGGGTTTTTGGTGCAGCGAGCTCCGGTTCTCGAGAGATACCGGCCCCGCAAAACTAAATTGGAAAGCATTTTTGCCAAATCGAACTATTCCCACGAGTCGGGCGGGGCCGGCGTGGACTGCAGCGGGAACGGGTCAGTGAGCCTGATGGGAAAAGAAGGTCCAGAAGCGGGACCATCCAGCGGTACGTGACGTGGGTTTTGTCGTGCCGAATTGGAATTCATACAGTGTCAATCTGCTCCCGCTCCTGGGGCCGGGAGTCGCATATGCCGATCGGAGGCGGTGTTTTTGCCTCGGCTGCTCGTGCGTCATCCCGCAGGCACTGACACGCACACCCAGCTACACAGTAATTATGCAGCATCGGAATTGAAATGGCACAAAAACGGCAACGGCAACGATCCGTACAGTGCGCCCGGTGGAAAAGATAACAAAGCTCGCACACACACTCCCAAAAGATGAATGAATCCGGAACGGCCCTTCTCAATGGGCTTCGGTTTTGTGTCGGCCCCGCACGGCCATTGTGACATTGTACGGCTGTTTCAATCCAACGCAACATCGGAGACACCGGCAAGTGGGACGAAGACGATTCGCCGGACGGACGGACGCTAATTTTCATCGGGTCTATGATAATTAATTATCTCCTGCTGAGTGAGTTCTTGCCTCGCCGGGAAAGCCGGGAGAGTGGGCGATGGAATGCTGCACAGTTTATAGCCGGTGCTCCTTTCTGCGCCCGGGACGGTGGACGGTAGTTCATTAGGCAAACACTAGCTAACTTAATTTTTTACTTTCCTGGCATCCGGTGAATGGTATTTTCGCTCTGAATGGTCTTCCTTTTTCGATCTTCCGAACACAATCAAAGTAATTACGTTAGACCGTTGTTGTTTTTGTTGTTGTTGTTGTTGTTGTTGTTCATTTTTCATCTCACAGCTTTACAAAATATTCTTCTCTTAATATTCAATTTAAGTCGGCAACGATACTTTCCATCAACTTTTTTAATATTTCCGGAAGAAACATTTCTAAACTTTTTGCTCAATTTTAGGTATGAATTTGCTCGAAAAGCCGTGACGCATTAAGTGCACTGCAGCAGTGCATAGAGCTGCTTACAATATAATATGATTATTAAATGTTTTTTGCGAGGAGTAAATATCGTTACAGAACTAAGCTTAAAATAGATTATAACAAAAGTGTAGTAAATGACATTTTAATTACGATTTCAAATAGGATAATGCTGTCTTTGAAGGAAAGGAAATTTTAGGAAATGTTGTAATGGAACCACGGCTAAATCGCCCTCTTGCTTACCTATTGCGATAGTGAAAATGTCTATTTCCCTCGAATAAACATAATGAGTTTATTTCAAATTAAAAAAAAACCCACACTCGGAAATTGCCACTAATTTGCCAGCGCTGAAAATAATACCGCAAAAACCCAGCAACCCAGCGTTTTCTAACCCTAGCCCATTCGCCCATCCGCAGTTTGCTATTAGCGCTGTGTCCACGACCCACATACGCCCACCTTTGCGGGAGGGAGCGAAAGTCACGCTAACAGATGAGCCCGAAATGAAGAAATATGTTAAGGGCCAGTTACCTGTCGACCGTGCCGTTTTATTTCGCTTATTGTTTCTTGCCTCATTAAAAGAAAAGCTTTCCGCTGATTTCCACGGCTGCCACCCCCATCAGCCAGCTCACCCAGCTGTTTCCTGGGTGTATCGCGTAAAGTTCGTTTTTTCTGTGTACGTGTGTGTGTGTGTGTGTTTCTGTTCAAGGACTTTCAAGCCACCTTCCGCTGATGTTTGCTGCGCATGCAGAAAAAGGGTTGTGGGTGGGAGGTTTTCCACCCGCCTTTTTTTGCAATAAGAGACCGTCGACGGTGGAAAATGATGCCCGGTGTTGGTTTCGGCTTGTAAAGCACAATAAACGTGTCCTAGCGGCACCGCCAGCACCTGCCACGTGAGGCGTTTGCTGCGGTTTTTCATTCATTTAAGACGAAAGCCTGCGAGCCGGCGGCGGGCGGCCGCGTGGCGGAGTGGAGATTTATATAAACCGAGAAAACGGTGAACTCAAAAGACAGCCGTGGAGGTGGAGGCGAACTACGAACACGGGTCCTGCGACGCTGGTGGTCCTACGGTCGGGCCTCGCAAGCCTCGCGCGCGGTGCACGCTGAAAGGCAGGCCGGTTTGGTCCAACGGAAACGCCCACCCGTAAGGAAGGAAATTTAAATAAAATGAAAATAAATATGAATAGGATGAAAGGCTGCCGTCTTCCGAAGGACGGACGGTCGGTCGGTCGGTCGGTCGCTTTTCTTGTTACTTTCCTCCCACTGGCAACCGGCAAGGCCAGCGCACGGGACGCACCCACTAGCAGTACGGCGAGAAAAATGCGCCGGAAATTAGCCGCCACTACTGGCGGAACCAGGCGAGCGCTTCTCCACCGTACGTTCCGATGCGAACGCAAAAAATCGATAGTTTTGAACAAAGGAAAGCGCATTTTCTCGGCCCTCCCGGCCGCCTTCGCCGCCGCTCCCGCACGAGGGCTAATGATACGTGAATTTTCTTATTTTAAATTGCAAATTATGTGGATTAAGTTTTCTTTCCACTTGGCTGCGGAGCACTTTATCGTATTTAAAAACATTTATCTCGTTCGTGTTGCTATCGACACAAAATGAGAGAGAGAGAGAGATAAAAAAAAACTCATTTCATTGCTTCAAACTCGAAGTAATCACTTCGATGGACTATCGATCTGGGTGGGAGGCGTTAGGCTGGGTAGAATGAAGAAAAAAAGAAACAAGCCCCAGCTCGGAACGGAAGCGAAACACGGATTCTGTTTCTGTTTTCCGTTCCATAAATTGATTTCTGATGTGACTGGTTAATTGAAGTTCATTGGTTGTAATTGCCCGGGAGCATGCAACGGTGGGCCGAAAATAGGTCGTGAAAATGTTAGCCCTCTCTCGAAAGCTCTCGGAAGGGTGAGGCGAGTAATTGCAGCGTGCTGAAACGAACTAAACAGCAAAAAACTGGAACTGGAAGAACTAAAAAAGGCCGTATCCTTCAGCAAACAAGTGCACAATCACGCCTTGTTTTATGAGCTAAAACAACCCATTACGGCGAGTGTTGCAATACATACTGAATAGAATGCAAATAGTGCGATAATTACTGTGCAAAGCCCCTCTTCACGTGTGCCTGATAAAGCTTTCATCTGCAATATTTTTGAACAGTATTTCACAGATATAACCCTTTTAAGTATAAAAATGCTTTTTAGTACATTTTCCGTGGTACTTTCTGTCTCTTTGTTCATTTTCTCTGTTTTGCTCTATTTCAGTGTGAAATATTTCATTCTATTGAAATATTTTCAAAAGCTTTATCTACACCACTTGGTTTATTTTATGAAGAGTTATTAAAACACCTAATCAAACACCTAATTTCCGTTTAAAAAATCAACCGTATTATCGAAATTCACACGAAATTGACAGGAAAAACATTACTACTGCTACACTATGCGCTTATAAGATGTTTTCATGGCTCATTTTGTGGCTTCATACAATTTCAACAGCCACGCTTGTTTATACCGCTTTATAAACCGCTTTTTATAACTTGATGAAAGCTACATAGCATCGACTTGTTTATTGGCAATTGTAATTGGATTTGAAAAGCAGATTCATCGCAAAAAAAGAAATTATTAAACGTTGAGCCTCTTTTAAAAGCGACCAGGTCATAAAATACGTGGGAATTCAACCTTCCCCGAGCACGCTTTGGATAATCGATAATTCAATATGTGCATATGCATATGCGAATAACAAACAGACACTAGTCGAACGTCGTCGTTCGGGGCAGCCGATCAGGTATCTTTCGTGCAGATTCGTTAGTTCAATACACATCGAAAGAGAGAGAGAGAGATAAAAAAGGCACCACACAAACCAACCGGTCTGCCACGGTCACTGACACGCAAAAACGCTGTGAAATACCCCAAGCGACACCGCAATCCCCCCACTTGCCCCCAATCGCACTCGCATCATATTTTTCGAAACGTGTGTGAGCATGAACTATGAAAAACACCCCCACACACACACAGACAGACATCAGCGCAGTACGGCCAGCACTAACGAGCAACGGTGCGAGCAGATATTGGATTTTGCGAATCTAAGTTCGTTAATTCCAAAAATCTGCACAATAAATCTAGGGATGACCTGGAAATCGTAAACCGCCTCGATGACCCGGGCCGCGTCCCGGTCGCGCGGAACCCGGCCGGAAGCACGCCGTCCAACACCGGAACGGAGCGCGGCACGGATGCGGCGGCGGAATCGGTCGGAAGGCGACTTGTTAACATTTTGCCGTTTGCTGGTTTCGCTCCAGCGGTCCGCCGGCCCTTGAACGATGCTCGCTTATCGGCGCTGTGCCGTGGCCGGTGTGTGTTGTGTGTGAGTGATGGTTGTTATGTGTTCAATCTACTGCGAAAATCCAATTTCCACACATGAATCAATTTCTGATAGAACGATCACGGTCATCAATTTGATCGAAACGAAGGGATTCCCGGCACCGCATCGTGTATTGCGCCCAGCCCGGGACGAGCCCGCCCAGCGGGTCCCAGGGATGCGCCGGGAACACACGCTCGGCCTCCACATAAAGCCCGCTTTATGGGGAGGCTAGTAAAATGGGCCACAGTAAAGTGAGTGGCTGGTGGCGCGCGGCGGCTGATGCGGGCAGTGATGCAAACCTTTTTTGATGAACTATCAATTTTGGCATGATGAGTTTGACGTCCAATCATAAACCAACACCCGATCACCCGATGGGAGATCCCGTGGCCGTGCGTGGCGCTGGTGGCGATCGAGGCGGTGCAGTTGAGTGTTTTTATGCTTCTCAAATCAAATTGGCAGCAACGGGCGAAAGTGTAACGTAATGCACTTTGTGCGAGCAGCGGATGCGCCGGTGCATCGGGAACAGGATCGGTGTGCCGGATAATGTTTTGTAGTGTGGGAAGCAAAAACATTACCAAAACTCTTCTACAGTTGAGACGCACAAAACCGATGGGGGAAAAAGTGTGCATTAAACGCATAAAACAGACGAAGGAAAATTAATGTGGACATGTAAAATAATTTATTCTGCATGTTTTACTATCGCCATACAGGCCTATGCTCGAATAAAACTAAATGAACTATCCATTTTTTAAAGCAATTGGGAAAAACAGAAAAATACTAGGTAGGGAAAGCATGCAACGAAATAATTAATTTTCATTTTGTGTTTCTTTTTTACATACGGAAATTTGTTTTGAATGACATTCTATCGTCTCTTATTTAACATGTTCAAGGAATTAATTTCGAACATAATAAAAATCCAATTTCTTGCAACTTGTTGGTCGAATTCGCAAAGAATAAGTCCTTATCAGACAATAATAAAGTTTTAAAATAATCAATTACTCTTCTTGCAGAAGGGTTTTCTTCCTTAAATCCCCTTATTTCGGTGGCTCGGATCGATAATTAAGTTTTAGAACTTTCCGATAAGGTTCCGAAAACATATCGAAACCTTATCGGATCCTTTTTCCGATAAGCCTTATCGAAACCTTGCCGAAATCTCATCGGATGCTTGTTGCAACCTTATCGGAAGTTTATTGAAACCATATAGGAATGTTATCGGAGACTTATCGGAACCTTATCGTAAACTTAGTGGAACCTTTTCCAGAGCTTTATCGAAACCATATCGGAACCATATCAGAACCTTATCGGAGCCTTATTGCAACCATATCGGAACTTTAACGTAACCTTATTTGCACCTAAGCTGTATCGGAACTATATCGGAACCAAATCAGAACCTTATCGAAATGCTAGTGAAACCTTGTCAGAAACTTATCGGAACCAATAAAAACTTTATCGGATGCATCCAAAATACATGATACCAGAGGTGGATCAAGAGAATACTCGGTATTCGAAGGATTGGTTTGGGATAAGCCTTTTTTCTGCAGAGGACCTCATAAGGTTCTTCCGGTAAATAAACTTACCCAAACTTTAAACTTGTTTCCACAATTATTACAATTGAAACCAACAAGGGCTCACAAGGCCCGTCACTTAGGGCTTTCGTTAAATTCTGAACACTGTTTATCTCCACTCACGAATTCACACTAATTTTTCATACAATTTGTACACCGACCGGCGCTCCACAGTGCGTACATTGTGTTTTCAATACTGCAAATTACAGCTTAGAGGATCACTTATCCACATCAAACCGATTGCGAACCGATTGAAACCTCTAGCCGGGATTAAGACCACGATACTCGCGCGTGTAATTCACTCGCACGCACTCGCGAGCCATCGCGGGCCCCGTGCGATCGAGCGGAATGAAATCCGCAAGCAACAAATTGCCCGGCGGCAACCGCTTGTTGACTTTAACCGAGCAGGAAGCCGGAGGTGAACGATTATTTATACGTTGTTTTATGTGACCGTGGAAGGGCACGGCCCACCGTGTCGCTGGGCCGGATCCATCACCGGGCGCGCGCGCGCTCGCGCAGACAACACGGCCGTGTCGGAAACGTGCATGATTTATTTGCCACCGATCGTAAAATCGGATACTGTGGCACACTCACACACACACTTTCCGGGTTCCCCGGGAGCCAACAGGCGAGGCGAAAAAAAAACGCTACCACCCTCCCCCAGACGGCACAAAGCCTTATCACATCACCCACCGATAAAAGGGCACCCCCAATTCACAGTTTAAGGGGCTTCCGAGGCCATTCCGACCCCGTTTTGATGAAGTGAGGGGCTGATGTTGATGGGCTCGGGTGGCCCGTTTCCGTGCACCCCCGGCCCGGCTGCGGAGTTTTTGGATGGTAAGCGGTTTTAATTAATTAGAAACTATTTGTTCTCGCTGTAATGGGCCGCATCAGCCGTTGCGCCCGATGTGTTGGTCGAGGCAATGCCCTAATGGTGCCCGGCGGAAGAAAGGCGGTGAAAAGAGGGCCGAGAGGCCGATACCTAAAAGCTTTGCCGTGGGGTAAGTAATCCTTCTGGTCGCTGTTTGATTGGATGTGAAATGGGTTTTGGGGTTTTTGGGACGGGGTCCTGCTCGGACCTGGTCGGGAGCGACGCCGGCGACGGCCGAAAGTGAAATGTTAATTTGTGCGTTCCCGGCCGTTGTTTTGGTTTACCGGTTCGTTTCGGTGGGGGAGGGTGGGGGAAATTGCACACGCCCGGCATGGGAGGGCACACTAAGGAGTGGCTTTTTGATGTGGATTTAAAAGAAATACGCACATTTGTGGATATTTTAGGGGAGGGGGTAGATTATCTTACTGGGGCAGGGAAAGGAAGCGTTTGGGTCGTTTTATTGGTGAGATTTTCCAGGAAATTGATCTTCTTCAAACATTACGCCTAATGGTGAGAAGCTGAAACGCTTCAAAGATCAAGCGTTTTCTGGATTCAAGGTAGCTGTATCGCCTCTAAACTTCCATTATGGGTGTTTATTATATGTTGATGTTTTATTCATTTTGCAACAATGAAAAACGCTACTCTATTTATCGTTAGATCTACTAATTCCACTATAATGGAATGGAATTGATCTAGAGCGCTTTTTTCCAGTTTTACGTTTTTATTTCTAGTTCATGTTTACAAGGTTATTTTTCATTAAAAAAGCACTTGTTTATTTGAAAACCGTATGCATGAGATCTACATCAAAAAGTTGATGATATGTTTCACGTTATGTGTTGGTAATATAATGTAAAATCTTTATTTGCTTATCTAATCCGCTTTTCACCGACAAGCAACAGATGTAACGCGTTGTATTGTTGTTGAATAAAACATTAATAATTCGAAATTTCACTTCACTGATACAAATTATAGGTTTAATACGTTGCTTAATATCCACACTAAACACCTAACGCACAATCGTAACGCTCCACAATTGCCAACACACAAAAACACCGCAAAAACAACCCCTCACAGCGCATCGCGATCGAAACGTGATCTCGGACCCACCGCACGACTCTTCGGGAAACCGAAATTTCTCGCCTTATTGTGGGCCCACGCATAACCGTGGCCGGGATTTTTATCTTAAAACTATTGATCCGAACATACTTGCGGTTCCCGGCGGTGGAGCCTTCTTATCTTGCCTTCCCTGCGCTGCGAAACGGGCAGCGAAAACACATTCCATTCCGCACCGAGAAAGCAGATGCCGAGTCATCGGAAAAGGATGACAGTTTGGACCGCAGTTTGATTTTTTTTTCTCTTCTTCATTTCGTTCGGTTGCCTCCGAAACGGCGTATGGCTGCCACAATTCCACACCTCCGGGAAGCACACCCGGTGGACACATTCGGCCCCTTTTTTGTCTTGTTTGCCTCTTTTTTTTCCCCCGCGCTGTTATTTGTCTCCAGCCCGGCGATGGTTTTTTTTTTCTTGTTCGCCTTCTTCTGCTGTGTTTCGCTTGTTGGCACGTTCATGGCTAAAACACGAAACGTGCTCCAGTCCGGGAATTGGGTTCGTCTGCTGAGTCACTATTACTTTTATGACTATTATTATTGTTATTATTATCATTATTGGATTGGGAGGCGTAATAAAGAAAAGATGAAGATCATAATCCATTTTCACCATTCAGATTCACGGGATTCGGTCCCCTCTCGCAGACACGTTCGATGGGTTTCGTGTGGAAGCGAATTTCGTTTTCGGGCTGGGAAAGGGTCAGAGAAACTGAGAGAGGGAGAGAGTGTGTGTGTGTGTGTGTGTGTGCATGGAAACATCAAAAACCGTGTCGTGTCGTCCCGGGCAACACAGGGATGCGGTTGTTTGGCGAAAATAAAAATCAGTCCACCATCGTTTATCTCCTGCGGATCAGACAATCGCTCGCTCTCTCTCTCTCTCCCGGTGCCGGAGCAAACACACAAAGAGGACAGACCGTGCGAGGAGAACGTAACCGTCGTGGGGCGTGCGGTGCGGACCGGTTGTTCATAGTTATTTCGATTCGGATTCGTTTTTCCGACGAAAGAAAATGGTCCTCCGATTTAGTGAATTGTAAGAAGCATTGATCCACCCGGACCCGGGGATGAACCTTTTCACCGGCATTCTCGCAACCAAAACCTAAATCGTCCTTCCCGGAAAACACGGAATGGGTGTTTGTTCAAAGCAGCGCGTGGAAATAAAATACAAGACCAACCGACCAGCAGCAGCAGCAAAACAAAAAAAAAACAACGCACACACATTCCAAGTTTGGTTTCGGATATTGGCTTGCGCCAAACCAAACGGATCCGAACCGGACAAACAAGTGCAAAAGCGCGGAAGCTTGAAGGAATTTTCCCTCCCCGTGGGAATGGGGGCGGCAAACAAACGGCCGAAGTCGCACGACTCTGCGGGTTTTTGGTTTGTCTCAGCCTGTCTCGCCTGGTACCGTCACTTTAAAGGGTAGCGATTTATTGATTTGGTGGATGTCAAATTTCGCCGTCACCACACAACTTGATTTTTGGTACATTCTTTAAAGTATTCAACGCACTGATGAAACTTTTCTCGACCGTTCTTTTCCACAGTGTCTACAGTGACCGTCGAAGCGGTTCTCGGGCGGACAGCCACCTTGCCGTGCGATATCGAACCGGAGGAGCTGAACGATCGTGTGTACATGGTACTGTGGTTTCGGGAAAGCGCCGGCAAACCATTGTACAGGTAAATGCTGCCTTCTAAAACAAATGCCCTAACCGTATCATGTAGAAGTTTTACTAGGTTTAGAAACAAAATATGGAATATTAAAAGGAGCATAGTGTCTACAGAGATACTAACCTTCATTTAGATAATCGAACAAATTTAAGATAATCAGCTTCATTGTCGAACAAACGGATGTGAATCATGTCGTACATCACGATAACAATTAGTTAAAAAATTAATTTATTTTTTAATATTTTGAACAACGTTATTCAGAAGATATTCCTAGAAAACTACTCACACACATTTCTTTCAGTCGCGTTGAACTATGTACATTTACACGTTATGCATGTTATGTCCTTCAAACTTCAAACTTGAAGTTGTGTTCTAGATATCAAACCTAAATTTTGACTTCTTAAAAAATCAATTTTGACTTCTTATTTCAATTTGATATTTCAATGAAACATTAAATATTTTGTGGGATGTTCGTTGCACATCCACAATCGAATCCACATCCACAAAACGAATTTAATAGCCAAATTCAACCAAAATTTGCTTCTCAAAGTAAAATCGTACAAAACCATTTGTAACCCGGTTCGTCACAAGTCCCATCCAACCCATCAAGTCATCAAAACTCTATTATACTCCACACAAATACTTTTCCAAACATGAAACATGCCAAAATGCACATATGAAATTGCTCCACTTGCACCAATTGATGCGGGGTGCCATTATCCCGCCGGAGCGCATCTATTCCGCACGATTATCCCGACCAGCGCCTGATAATCATCTCAAAAATGGCGACAGCATAGGCTTAACCCCCGCAATCAGCTCATCGCAAGTGCAGTCGTTAAATCACAGCTGCCCGTCCGAATGTCTGCCAGCGAATCGCAGATTTAGTTGCAGCGAACGCACTAACACCCACAACGTAGGGATTTCGCGTTCCAGTCGGCTTACGAACGAACGAGAGAATCGTCCCCCCCATGGCACAATACAAACCGAACCCCAGCTGGCTCCAGCGGGAGTGCGTCCCCGGATGCAGTGGGAAAATAATTACTAACGTCCCGTCGGCCTCCGCCAGCTGCTACACCGCTACAGGCACCGCAACACTGTTTATTTTTGGAAATACCTTCGCCCGGGAAGAAACCGAGTTCGGGCGGCACGGATTGGTGCGAGTTTCACAGAAAATCACACCTTCACCATCGGCCAGACCACGCGTAATCCTTGCGTCAATCAATCACCGTACACCGCTGCTCCCACCCCGTCCGCAGCCAGGGCCGCACCCAACAACAACAGGCGGAGTATGACGATTTCTCGCAAACTTCATATTCATGATCCCATCACGCGATGAGATTTACTTCGCACCGGGGCCACACTCGGTGCGAAGTGTGACAGAGCCGGCTGCGGACCGCAATCCGTTGACGTTCCGTTCCGTTTCACCCTCCTCCCAACCCCACACTCACCCTCCTCCTCCGGGCCGTCGAGTTTGCGGCCTAATTTCGACTCACAAACCACAGCTGGATTCACGAACCGACCAAATTAATCCACGGTTCGGGACAAATCCCACGATCCCTCATGCCGGCGGATGCTGGAGGGCTCTCGATTGCTGTTGTTGATCGCAACTAGCGATAGGCAGTGGAGTGATAGATAAAGAGCAAAGCTGCACAATGCTACGTGGGCATATTTAATGTCTTATCTACTTTACAAAACGTATATTCATTTGCGTGGATCTGTTGGACATTTTAAGACAAGTAAATTGCTTAGCAAAATTCTAATAGTTTGTGAACTATGCTGCCAATTGTATTGGATTCTGTTGGGTTAGAAAAAAAGTTTTTATTAAAATACATATTTCTCTCAAAAAAAGAATCTATTACTAAAGCCGACCATGCCAGAGATGTAAAAACGATCTACTTTAAATTGGTTTCACAAAGGTAGAGAATACACTCTAACTTGTTCAAATGATCTGAAATCTTTCTGAAAACTTTCATAATTTTTGTGCGATTTTCGAACAGTTCGATACTTGCTTATGAAAAGCTACCCGATTTATCACCAAAATATCCAATTTCGATGCAACATCGACCCATTCCTGCTTTAAGATGCTTAAATTCACCCATGATTCAGTTTTTCCCCCACAAAAGCACACTCTCCGGTGTGCCAAAAAGGGGCCGATTTTTCGCGACCAAACCCGCTCCGAAATCGATAAAACCATTGCTCTTCTCGGTCAACCATGGAAGTGCCACACCGTCCCCACTGGGACAGGAAAAATAACCCACCACGTGCTCATCGTGGCACCCGCTTTATCTTGGTGCCGTTGGTGGAAATTCTCAGGCATCCCTCCCCCCACCGGTGCGACCCACCCACGCGGGAGCGCCTGAAAATGTTAAGAATTTCCGGAAATTTATGTCTATTGACAAACTTCAGCGCCAACCGAAACCGTCGTGCCCGCCATGCACCCCGAATATTGAAAAGGGTTTTTTTCTTCCTCTCTCTCTCTCTCTGTGTATGTTCTCCGGTGCTCCCGCCGATCACGTAACCGGTAACGGGCGGAGAGGGATTTTCGTGTTTCCACACACCGACAACACGACACTTTAACCCTTCCGTTCGCCAGTAAAAGCATTTCCGCCCAAACTCCCGTCCCAAAGCCCACGCCCGAGCCGAGAAAAAGGAAATCGAAAACGTTCGCAAACGGGAATCGAATCGCGCTGTCGGCAGGGAGAATTACGTCTCGTCTGCGGATGGTTTATTTCCATTAGATAGCGTGCTGGTTGTTTCGTGCGCCCGGAAGGGCAGCAGAAATGAAATGCAAACCAAAAGAACATGATAAACATTTAGCTTCAGAAATTATTTTTATTAGTCTGCGTGGCCCGGGGGCAGGGCCCGTTTCGGGACTGGAGATGGATTGATCGTGCTAATAGATTGGGTTCGAATTCGTCTCGTCGTTTGAAAAGGGCACATCGATCGATATGAAAATTGAGTGAACACTGTCGCAATTCGGTGTAGGGTAATTTTAAAAAGATACATTGATAATCAAATAATAAATACAGGAAAAATTGAAGGCCCAAAGCCTAATGTAATTACTCGTATTCGTTCGAGGAACATAGCAATTTTCTTGGCGGAAGCTTTCATCTTGTAATACTCCTTGGCTTTGTTATGGGCTTTCGGCCAGTAAAGCCCTTTAAAGCTGACACAAATTGCACATCTCCGATGGAGGCCAAGCTGTGTCACATTCGGTCCATCAGCAAGCTACTAAAGATGAAAATCTTCACTCCCAAAACCGTTTCCATGTCCGGAAATGGCTGCCGAAAATCAATGGTCATATACTTCGGAGTCGATAACAAAAAAAAAATAGAAAGAAACCCTCTACATGTCCCGCAATATCTTCGCCTTAAATGATTTATATGTTTGTCGTTACGCAACGGTTCATTTGGAGCCATTTTTAGGGCACAATCTTACTGTTCCCCTCCGGTTTAGGGACTCCTGCTCGTGCACTCTCGCACGAAGATCGCACTGAACGCGCTCGCAGCCGATGACGTAACCGAACGGAAGGATCGAAAGGATTATTGATATTATATTGTCAATTTGGAATATAAATAGGAACATTTATCCTTAATCCCATGTCTGCAGCCCGATTGAGAAGATCAAATTGCGTCGGTAAGACGCCTGGACACGGCCTGAAACCTGATACCCGGCTCTCCGCTCCCGGAGCAGGACGAAGAACGTCCGCTCCAAACAATATCGGTCGGGTTACGAGGGGGCAGTGAAAAAGAAGCAGAAGAAGGCACGAAAATTGGGCTTACAAAAGGGAAGGGGCGACGGTAAAGATTTCTACACCACCCAAACGCCGACCCGAATTCCCTCCGGCCCGCACGTAAAAGGTCCCACCGAGACGAAGGTCCCTTTTTGCTGTAGGCTTACATGGATGGTCCCGTACGTGGCGCACACCTTCACGGGTGTGCGCCAACTGTCGGGTCCTTCTTTGCGAGCCGCAAAGGATAACAACTCTCAAGTGCGATAAATTTTGCGCCCGTACGCTGATAACACTCTTTCGCCCCTACGGCAAGATCTTGACGGATCCCCAAAGATACCTTCCGGGCATCTCGAAGCAGGCAAGTTCGTGCCGCCCGAACACAAATCTGACCAAATTTTCGAGAAAACTCCCACCCCGAGTCGAGCAGCCGAGCATCTTTCAAATTCAGCTGATTTTTACTCAATCATCGCATCAGCACTTCGATCCGGGGGGGAGGGTTGCTTTGGCGATCCTGCGAATTGGTGTCTTTTGCTCGGGTTTGGAAAACTCTCCCCTCTCCACCGACACCATTATCGAATTTCCTGCCGCCGCCGCCGCCGTCGTCCACGTTCTTTTAATTTCCTTAATTTGGCGCTAACAATGATCCGAAATCAGCCGACTGCTGATTCGCAACGGGGCAAACGAAACAGCCGGCGAAGTGGAAAAGGTAATGTTTCAGCTGTTCGAGCTAGGCTGGGCGTTTTCATTAAAGTTCGTTTCAATTTGTGCGTCCGTGCTCGCCAACACGCCTCGCGTCCCAGCCTCGAGAGTTTTCTTCAAAACTCCCTTAAAGACGGTCCACATTCGCATGCGACTTCAAAAACGCCACCAGCCGGCGCGAAGGTAGGAAAAATACATTTACGGGATGCTGCTGGTGCTGGTGCTGCAAAAAAGCGGATAGGTGCTTCTTCATCGGCGTTGGCCATGGCTCATATTGCGAACGCTGGCATCATCGGGCCAGCCGGCCTTTTCGGTTCATTTTTCTACCTTGCGCCCGTGGTTGTCTTCACTTAAGCAAGCGTTTTTTTCCTCCCGAAGCTTTCATCTGGTGGGTTTTTTTCTTACAGTCCTCCCATCTCAGTCGAGTGCAGGCGGACAAATTTTGGGACGATTTTATGTTCAGCAACCGGGGCAGGAAAGGTCCCCTCCTCCTGTCCTCACACCTCCCCGTACCCTCCACACCAACGGGAGAAAATCGTTTGATGGCAAAAGGAATGAGCGGAAATTGGATGGGTTTTGTTGAAAACGTTTTGCGCCTGCTGATTCTGTTTCCCTTTTATGGGATCTTTTTTTTTCTTCTTCCATGCCTCCCTCGGTCTCTGTCTCTGTCTCTCACTCTCTGGCTGTTCCTTTTTTAGTTTCGGGACGTTTTCGCTCGTCCTTTTCGAGCAACACGGCGGCCACTTTGAGCTGTACGTTAAAGAAGTTGTTTCGTTTTGAAGAAGCGGCCCCCCAAAATACACTACACAAAAGTAGGCAGTTAATAATGAACAGAGCCCAATTCGAGTCCTTATTAAGGACACGGTGTTGGTGGCAACAAATGCACTGGGCGGTTGGCTTTTTCTCTCTCTCTCTCTCTGTCTCTCTCGCTATACTTCTCCCTTTGAGTGCCCAACAGTAAAAGAAACATGGCCCTTGGGCATGGACGAAGGATATCCACTACACGAAGCGCAGAACCAACCTTTTCCAGCGAGACCGAGCGAAGAAGAAAAAAAACGGTCCCAAAAATATCGTGTCGGTCAGGTGCGGGTGAAAAAATCCGATCGCGGATTGGCGCAATCAGCGTGGGGCCTTTCGTCTTAAACGTCCTGATTGAAGGACACTTGTAAGCCATTTACCTTCCGGCGCAGACGGGTTCCGACGCTGGGGACGGGTCCTTTTCGCTCGCAGCGGCCTGATAACTGATCCTTTTAAATCGAGGTAATTTGTAGTGAATGGGACGGGTAATATTGCGGGCGATTGCTGATTTGCCTAATGACAGGAGAAGTTTGAGTTTTGCAAATAGAGGCCAACGCAAGGAAAAAAAGAAGTTTCGTAATCGCTTCGCTTCCACGTTTGTGGTGCGCTGGGAACTTGGTTACGCTTGTTAGGATTAAGTTTTATCGGCACCAGGATAATGGTACGCATTTGGGCCGGCTAATTGTGCAAGCTGTTCCCATGTACACGATTGGGTTCTCGAAATCAAAAATCAATTGCACGCAGAAGAAAAAATGACCATCGTGTCCCAATTTGAACAATGATTTTAAATTTGTTCTCTAATTAGGACATTGCTCGAAATGCTCGAAGCAAAAAAGAGTTGGGCAAAGGATATCCTTTGCTCAATTGATAAACAACGAATAAAAACCGAGATTAGCTACACAAATTGCCTACTCATCGACTAATTAAGCTGATTCAAGCCACAAGGTACGCAATTCGCAAAGAAAATTATGTCATTATGAACCACTTTATCGCCTGCTGAGACTCGACCAGCACTTTACTGCGGATTGCATACTTTCAGGCGCTTATGAGGAAATCGTGTTGAAAAATGGTAATCGAAGATGTTTATCTTGCTTTTGCGACGGAATTGCAGGCAAAAAGCCGATTTCAAGCAGATTCACTATAACTTCACGTTAAAAACCAGTTCCAAATAACAATCAAACACCTTCCTAAACCGTAGTAAACCGTTCGTACTTACTGTCATCGAATAAAACACCGCATATCTGTCGTGGAGCGTGTCCAAATCTCGAGCAAATAAAATCCTAACATGTTTTGATGTCCTGTTTGGCATTCCCTTGACATCAGCAAATCCCGACGACATCGACAAACGGCAGATTTATGCGTCCGGCGTAAAGGTCCATCGGTGTGCTAAAATGTATGACGCCCGCTCTCCCTACGGAAGCCCTACTGTCCACGGGCCAAAATTGCGATCCCTGCTGCAGGCCGTCCCGCATCGCCCTTCGCAGCCTTTGGAGACATTGGGATTATTTTTGGGAATGCCATCATCATTCTTCCCCCCCCTCCCCCCCCCCCCCCCCTCAGCTTGGCCGTCGGTAACAACAGACGTGGGTCACTCGACCACAGAGAAGAGAACACCGAACAACAGCGAACGAAACAAAAACCTTCCTTGATTGCGAGAACACCACTCCAGCGGGAGAAGACAAATGAGGGAAAAAGGTGTTGTGAAATTTATTTTAATATCCTTGTCATCCTTCCGGGCGCCGGGGCGGGTGTGTGGCTGGTGAATTGGCCCCTCCCGTGCCCGCTCCTCCCCACGGTTGCACCGAGTAGGGCAAGGTAAAAATACATCCCGGCGCCCCGGAATCGCTGCGAAAGATGGACGAAATTATGGAAACGCCAAAGGTCCGTCCGGCCGGTGGTTCTGTTCAGGGGGGAGGCCCATGCGTACTGGTGTGCTTGGGTCAGCGGAAAAATCCACCCCGGAACACACGCCGTGACCGAATCCGGTGCGAGAAGGAAACGAGAAATACAAAAAGGCGGCGAAGAGATTTCGGCACCGGGGCCCTGTTTGACCGGGCCCGGGCAGAATCTCCGGTAATCCGCTTCAAAGCATAAACAATCTGGCGACAAATGGTGAAAGGTGTTTATCTTCGCCTACTTCCGCTCTATCCCTCGCGTCCGTCCGCAGCATGTAACGAGCACCGAACACGGGAGCTGACATTAATGCGGTTTCGCTTCATCGCTTCAATGTCAGCGGGGCCCGCTTCGTCCGCGTCGGCTGGTGCTCGCTCGCTCACGTAGCACAAGTTGTTTGTTTTGTCTTATACGCCCGACCCGCTGCCAGCCCGCTCTAAACCGCTGTTAACATCCATGCCACCTGGCACCCGAGGACCGGATTCGGGCGTTTTGTGTCACACTCACGAGGCAGGTCGCACGCCACCCCCCCGCACTCGGAGCTAATTATAACACAACCAATGCCTCACTTCGCGCGAACCACGCTGCACGGGCGAAAATGCTCGAGCCTCGAACCGATGATAATTAAAACTTTTTCAACATTATCGCTCCTCTGGGAGGGCGCTACAAGCCCGCCGGTTGCGCCTTCCCGCTTCGGCTTCGTCTTCGCCACAGTGCGGCGCTTTCGCACGGCGACGGCTCAAGTTTTTACGATTTTAATAACGATTCTGCCAAACAGGATTTATTAATTTCATTTGGATAAAAGAAACTAAGCAAAAGGAGAATATGATTAACTTGATTGCAAAGTTGGATTTTAATGCTTTTGCTTCATTTAGAATCTGATTTTGTTGGAAAGAAGAAACAAATTATTCGAGCCAGAGATGTTCTTTTAAGGAATCTAGTTTGGTATAAGTTTTTTTAACTCGTATTCGTATACTTTATGAAATTGTTAACTGAAACATGAATTTGTTTGTTTTTTCTTTCGTGTTTTTCGTCTTACTTCTTTTCTGGTCTTGTGTTTTGTGACTCGGGATCGCTTTGTGTTAAAGTGAGAAAGTTTTCTATCTCTTTCATTATTTTGTTGCTTTTATCTCTTTATTTTGATTTTTTGTCGGAATTTGCTTTTCTTTTTTTTTGTTATTCTATAGTACAAAATTAAGTTATATGTAAGGTTTAGTTATGTTGGGGTACCAAGTAGATCTTTCAGGACAGAGTTGTGAATTATAAATACATAAATAAATAAGTAAGTCTATTTGTTCTTGATCGAAAACATGGCAATATATTACACCAAAGAAGTAGTTAAGAACTTAAATTTTCTATCAGTGTTGATGCGTATTTAAAGTCATCATATAAATATGTATAATATCATCCACGTATAAAGTAATACTTTAGTATTTAAGTTCAATATAGATGTTTTCCTTTTTTTTACTGTATCCAAACGAATTAAAGCCACTGTATTCGGTGGCCCTGTTTGTGTACGCACATCGCTCTATTGTTTGCCAACCACGCACCGCGCCGTAGGTGGCGGTGTCGACCTTATGACGTAAGCTTACAGAACGGGCGCGCTTGGTCGAGTCGGGCAAACGCCTACAAATTCCCGGCCGCCCTGGCGAGCGAGATTGCGACCAACGAGACCACGCGCGGGACACACGCGGGACCCGCGCGGATGAAGTTTATGAAAATTTTAATTAACCAAACTTTTTTTTTTCTGCCGTTTTGCAGCTATGACGTCCGGGGGAGACAATTCTCCAAGGCCCTCTACTGGTCGGAAACGAGCGCCTTCGGTCCGCGGGCGTACTTCGTGACGATCTCGAAACCGGCCGCCCTCAGCGTGGACAACATCCAGCTCGACGACGAAGGGGTAAGTTGCCGCGTGTGCACCCCCAACCCTCCCCAAACCCCCTCCTCCTCGACACGCGTGCCAAATCCCGATCAAACAGAGGGTGCACAACCGTCCCTAATCCACCCTTGGCGGTTTGCCCTTGTAACTTTGTGCCTGCTGCCGGTTACTAATTTTCTTCTCTTTTTTTTTGCTGTTGCTGCTTCGTCCCGTCCTCAGGTGTACCGGTGCCGAGTGGATTTCCAGAACTCGCCCACAAGAAATCATCGCATCAACCTGACCGTAACCGGTAAGTTTTGAAACCTCCACGGCGGAAGGTTACATTCGGGGCGAAATTTGTATGAGCAGAGCGCAAAAAACAGTGCTCTATATTAACTTCCAAACACCGGCAAACTTGCGAAATGACCATCGTCGGCCAATTAATGTTGATGCGATGGTAAAAATGTTTAAAAAAGCTATAAAAATGCAAATCCAACCTCGAGTGCGTGGGTTGCCCCCCTCCTGCAGTATCTCTAAACTATTTATGATTTTAAATGCGATGTAAAAAGTATTCCACCACCGTCACGATCCTGGCACACGATCCACACCGGGTGACCGGCTGCGCGTGCGGCGAACGTACGCTCCCGTTGGGGCCGAAAAGATTGGCCGAAAACTTTTCCAATTGAGAAAATTGTCCAAGCACGACTGAACACCTTCAGCCCCTAGTTTATGCCGCTCGGAAACGGAGCCGTCGCAAAACATAATGCTGCGCCCCCCGTCCGAAAGTCGGCGAGTACATTCTGTCAAAATGCTTTTATGAGGCTGCAGGTGTGCCCGCGTTCCGGTGGTGTTGTCCACCGAAGTTAAACCACTTCTGCCAAACTACTGCTACACGGCCGGACCCGGGCGCCTGTTAAACGCCGTTCCGTTGACACTTGGAGAACGCTATTTTCGCCACTTGCTTATGCGCTAGTGACGCGGGTACCGCTTCCAAACCGACCAACATCATTACGGTGTTTGTTTCACTTGCATCATTTACATAACCTTTGAGCGAAGGAGGCAAATAAATTGCACTGTTTCGTTTTTTTTTCTTTTCTCTCTACCCATTCTTTCGCTCAATGAAAGCTCGTTCTCTTTTTTTTGTTGCTGGTGTTTTTTTTTCTTTGCTCATTTTAATCAAACAACAAAAACCATTACCGCGTGCAAGTGGCGGTACTTCCGGTTCGGTTAGGGATTTTTATTTGCAGATCCATCGAAACGATTAAGCGAAAAGCGTAAAACACAGCCCTTCCGGCGGTGGTAAGGACGCAGTAAGGACTCTCGACTGCGGCGGGGCGGAGGAGTGGAGCATCCCGCGTAATGGAATTCAAACAATTTCCTGCACGACACTTTAACATGCCTCCCGGCGCACCCGGCCGGACCCGTTGCCGCTGGCCGGCCAAACACAGGCGCGTTCGAGTCACTTTTGCACCAGACAATAATGCAGTGCAAACAGGAAATGAATATTTACATTCGATCTGATAAATACAACCGGCAGGAAGCCAGCGTAGCGTAGCCACGGTAGAGCTCGTTGCGGAAAAGGTCGGCTACGGCGTCGGTTCGAAGGATTTAAAATACGCTCCCCTGGTGCGGGAAGGAGCGGCGGCCTTACAGCGTGCGGCCGTGGTGGTTATTTCTGCCGTGCCGTGTTTGCTCATCTGGGTAATGCAACGAGTTACGGATTAAAAAGTATTGTTCATGCGGCGTGAATAATTTTAAACTTGAGCGAGAATGGCGTGGCGAGCGAAAAAAGCTAATCAAATTTTCATAAGAATACAATCGAATTTGTTATGATTTCTGAGGCTACCTTTCGGATCTACAACATGGATTCCGAATCAATGTAATAATTCTCGATAAACTGAAAACCCTTGCCGAGTCAACCAACTGTTAGGCTTATACATGTAACTATCAAGTTATTTACCACTCAACTCAACTTTCAAATCCACAACATAATATAAAACTGATGTTAATAGTTATCAATTAATTCCATTTTTGCTGAATCCTTCTTTTATTTGGAACAATTTGGAAGGATTTTCTTTTATAGTTTTTCAGTTTATTCATATGTAACTAACATCAGTTCCCAGAGGTCCTCATTGTAGATTGGGGTTATTTATTAAGAAGGTTTATTTCCAAAAAAGATTTATATTATCCACCAGACATATATTTACATTTGGTTTGATATTTACTCACATATTTGATTTTAATTTAGTTTATAGTATAAACATCAATAGAGTATTTTAAACATTTTTTTCCTTTGACTATCACATGCATCATAATGTATTTCTTATGCAGCAAAGTAGTTAAATTTGCATAAAATCGTTATCGCCCTGTTGTCCAAAGAGTCAAACCATCATTGCGAAACAAAATTTCCACCATTATCCCACAAAATGAGGCCTTTGTCTGTGCTGGTAGTGTAACAGAAAAAAGCCCCGTTTTACGTAAACCCTTCCGTTCCCATTTACTACCGATGTACGTAATTGTTTGCAGACGCAAAAACAAAAAACAAACCAATTACTTTTCCTCATACAACGAGGCGCACAGAGCGAGAGAATTTTATTTATTTTCACTTTAACTCACCGACAGAAAAATAAAAAGTACTTAATGAAGGTAAACAGATTAAAGGCCCCCCCTCGGTGCGTCATTTTGTTTCCACCAAAAACGGCTCCGTTCGCAATCAATTTCCGCGCTGGGCGTTCCCCGTTTCGCCACTCTAGGCCACTCGAAGCCCAGTTTGCATCCGCCGACCGCAGACGGATGATTGATTGGCCAAAAAAGCGCACAA
The DNA here is from genome assembly GCA_000349145.1 of Anopheles dirus. Taxonomy (NCBI): domain Eukaryota; kingdom Metazoa; phylum Arthropoda; class Insecta; order Diptera; family Culicidae; genus Anopheles; species Anopheles dirus. The sequence goes on along the minus strand of KB672813.1, from coordinate 2,349,670 downwards.
TCAGCCGAACATTGTGCGTGCGCTGTGCGTGATTGCGATTGTGCCCGCGATTGCGGGCCAGACTGCAAAGACGTCGAACTAATTTCGCCGCTCGTATTCCGTTTCAGTGCCACCGCATCAGATCCTGGTGTACGACGCTTCCGGGCTGGACGTGACCGGCGCGATCGGCCCGCTGCAGGAGGACGACAATCTGGTGCTCACCTGTGAAGTCCGCGGAGGTAAGTGTGCACTGTCGACGGCGCGACCGCTACTAGCGTGACCACCCACCCCGATCCGGTGCGCCCGGTTTCGTAATTGATTGATTTGTCGACGAGAAGCTGGGTTCCGACGGTCACCGGCAGCAGGACGGAGCCGGAGCTTTAGGAGCGAGCGATCCTGAAAGCACTATACTTTCAATTTTAATCACCAATGCGGACGGCTTGCGAGTGTGTATGTGTGTTTCGTTTCGATGCCTCCATTATTCATCGTGCGGCCGGGTCCGTAGGCAAGCCATTTTCTTGCCTCTCGCAGGCGTCGTCGTCAGCTGGCCGGGCTTTACCGCAGACAACGCCATTAAAGCCAGCCGCTCCTGCTTCCCTGTCCCCGGTTGTCCAAAAATTGCCCCCAAAATGCATCCGACGGGAACGGCAACCCGAACCATCGTCCGAGACCGGATAGTCATTACCGCAATGATAGCGTTCATCCTAGCAACCGGGCCGATTTTGCTCTGAGATTTCCGATGCGCGAACTCAACCCTTCCGCTTATAGAAGCAGCATTAGGAGGAAAAGCCCAAAAGCCCACGGTTCGGTAAAGATGACTAAATGAATATTCGAAACCGGGCTCAACCCGCTGACGACCCTTTTGCGCTGAAGGGCCCTGGCTATGCATTTCACGTTCGCTGTGAACTTAACGGCAAGAGATGGCCAACTTTATGAGCTCCACTGCTGCGTGTGCATCCCGACATGTCCGGCGCATACACCTGCCCCGTGCTCAGGGTAGAGCGATAAATTGCGGTTGGATTCTTTCTGCAACTATTTTGCACTAGCAGGCGCTCAACTGTTGGCCAACAAACGGTCTCCACCCCGCGCCAGTTGCAAGTGCTTTGCAGCCGTGCCCTCGTCCAGTGGAAAACTCCACCGTGCCAATTAATTGAGAAGGAGAGAGAGAGATAGAGCGCGCGCACGCTGCCAGATATTGAGTTCGCAATGATTTACTGCTGGCCGTTGTTGATCCTACTCGTACGTGGAAAGGCAGCAACAAGACAAAAAGGCACAAAATGAAGCGCACGAGCGAGTGTGATCATGTGGTTGAGCAGACGGGACGTGAAATTTTTGGAAACTTTCGGTCACTTTGATGGCGAAAGTTAAGCGACGGTCTATGGTCACCGGCCGGTTGGAAGTTGAGTTGCCAAAGCTACTTCGATCGGGTGTTCCGAGAATGGGGAGGCAACCATACACTGGAACACACATACACGCGCAGCTTCCGACCTTCCACAAGCGTCTTTGAAGACTGGGGTTGGGCTCTAATTCGGTGTAATAGGATTGTGCTTTGCTAGTGCATCTCTTCTCAACACGATCATGTTGAAATACGATTCGATTGAAAACTGTTTGTTGAACTATTTTGTCGAAGCAAAAGGGGAAATTGGAATTTGAGCAATAAAAACCTTTCCGACGCAGCTATGGAAAGTACGACATTTTCGAAAACTCCCTCGAAACTAGAAAATTTCGAAACATTTTCGAAACTAGATCTATTCGAAAGAAGCCGTGCTCAGAGCTTTACTGTGAAACTTTCAAGATGAAATAACTCAGTGATCGCCTCTACTGCTTGCAATTAAGGCAAATATTACCACATCACGCGTCTCCTCTAATTACTACTTTGTCAGTGCCAATTGGCATGTTACATCCATCGATTAAACCATTTGGAACCCAGCATAAAAGTGCTAATTAAGACAATGCTACTTCAACCGTAACGCTTTGCAATGTGCTATGTTAGTTCCCTCCCGTCAGTGTTACCGATCACATCGCGCAGCATGATGCTTTCGTTTCTGTTAGCCACAATCTGCTTCGTATCCAGCCTGGCCTTGGAATCTAATGCGCCACCAATCGAGCTCGTTGAAAAGATGAGCTGGTACCGCTCGGTTTGTATGCAAGAAGCTGGCTCCAGTGACGAGCAGATCGCACTGTTCAACCGACCGGAAACGATCGACGCACCACGAGAGCTCCAGTGTTACATGCACTGCATGTTTCGCACACACAACGTAACCCGGCCGGACGGGGAGATCGATCCGATCGACGTCTACCATGCCATCCCGAAGCGCTTCAACGAGATCGCCCTGAAGGTGCTTGTGAAATGTCGCAACACACAGCAGGAGGGCAACGACCTGTGCGAACGAGCGTACCGCCTTCACAAGTGCTGGAAAGAGACAGAACCGCAAGTTAGTGAGCATTCACGACCGAGTCAGGAAATTGTGTAACTAATTCGCCGAAACTGTTATCCCTCCACAGCATTACTTCCTGTTTTGATAACTTCGAAAGCGTGCGCACGGCAATCGATGGCCCGAGTAGAACTTCGGCAATAATTTCGTTGTGAGCGGAAGTTCCTCGTTTCGAAGGTCGGTTGTGCTGCTCAAAGCCCGAAAGGTTAGGCAAGTTTTATGTACAGCTTTGGAAACTATTAGTTGAGAAATAATGGGATGGTTAAAGGTTGCTGATAACATGTTCTGGTGCGGTTTGTGGAGCAGCTTTGCTGAGTTAATATTTGTGAACACCAGAGGAAGCATAGACTAACCAGTTTCATTCAACAAGCTTCTCAGAGTGTATAGTGTATCGAATGTGTATCGAATGTGTATCGAGAGTGTATCGAATATATCGCACTGATATCACAAGTATCAAAGAGAAAAGCTAAGCTTGACTTTATAAATAAACATATTATCTTCAAAGTGGATTCCCTCGCCAATGCTCCAACAAATCTCAACTGCTTTAAGCTTTTAAAGTGCGAACTTTGTTTCTCTTACGGAATGTGTTTGCTTTGCGCTCAGTGTTTCTGTTTGCGATCTAATGCCAACACAAATCATTTCATCCTGCCTGCTGAACACAACCACCGCCGAGCGTTTACTGACAACTCACGATTAAAAGCAAAACGTTCCAGGCAACAGTGGAAACACAACAAATCAAACGATCTAACTTCATCCCTCAAGTGAGCCTACTTCCAGTTTAAAGGCAGCTTCGTCTGTGTGCGTGTGCGTGGGCTTCACGCTTCAATTTATCATTCAAACAGAGCCCCGAAGGCGATACGGGCGATTAAAGTCTCAAGCTCCACAATTAAACAGACAGCACGATTCCATTCCACCGAACGGCCGCGGACAGACCGACGGTACGGACGTTCAGCGCAAAAAACGCACGAAGGTGAAGTTTGCTGGGCAGGAAGGAATCAAACCCACGCCCCGCCATGAAGCCATCAGTTCCGACACGCGAACGAGTGAACTGCATTAGCGCATATGGGCGGAATGGTGCAGGTGCACTCGGCTGTTTTACGTCCGTGCAGGAGTTTCATCGCAACCAGCAGCAACTAAATATAAACAAATACGGAACGCCGTTCTTTGTGTCTTTCGCTGGGCTGGGAATCTGACAGCTCGAAGAAAGTACCCTTCGTTTCGAAGTAGCAAACGCAAGTGTATCTTTGCTGGTATTTCTGTTTCTGTAGCAACAAAAAGCAACAAAAGAGAGAGAGAGAGAGAGAGCACGTGCTCCTTATGCGGCTTACGATTTATTTATAAATCAATCATACCAGTCACTTTGTACATTGCATACATTCCCATCCCGTGGTGGTTTTGATTGATTGATTTCTGGACGATGGCATTTCTCGGTGGTTTTGTGGCAGACAGTCAGCAGCAGCAGCGACAACGATCGTCCTAACACAGCGTATACGGCAGGTGACCTTACTTTAAGCATTGGTGCTATCACACCAGATAGTAGTGCTGCAAAATGGGAAAGAATCTTTACATCCAGTACGCCTCTTTCTCTCTCTCACAAACACGCTCGAGTGAACCTACCACCGGGTCCGACTTTTTCCAACACTTGTGGTACCAGAACGCTCGCTCGCACACATCCTTGCCCTTCGATTTAATGCACCGCACACCCATCTTCAGCGCGATGTCTTCATAGTCGGGCGGCACGTGGTCCAGCAGCTTACCCATGTGCAGCTCGCCCCGATCGTCCGTCACGTTCGTCAGGCGGAAAACGCAGTCCATGTAGCACATGAGCGCCCGATCGTCATCGAACGCGTCCTCGTCACTGAAGCGCTTGATCGCTGCGGCACTGACGCCCGTTTCCTTCGCGCAGATTGCACCCACCGGTCTCAGCATCGCCAGCGCCGCCGGTGGCGGATATTGGTCGTCGCGACGGGGAACTGGCCGCTGGGCGTCGCATGCCAGCGCGTAAATGTACAGCAGCGCGAACAGTGCCCGTAGTAGCATCATAACGATGGCACGACGACGCAACGACGACGACGACGAATGTGCCGAATGGCCCCTTTCCCACCGACGCTATGGGTTTATATTGATCGTTTTAATTGCTACCATCGGTCGGTGAATGTGTCACAATTGTTTCCGTTCCCTTCCGTTGGGCGAGCTGCATCATCATTTGATTATAAAGCAGCTCCACGGTATCCGTAACGGAAAGCGCGCCATCAACAACCTAACACTTACTGTGGAGCTAAGCTGTGTTTACAGGTCGTGTGAAAGAAGTGATTTTTGCTGAGTTTTAATGACACCCCTACATGTTCCTTGCAAGGGTCATGAGGAGCAAGGGTCCAACTGAACGGAAGCTTTCGACTTGAGTGAACAAGTCTTGCATCACCGGTTCGTAAAGTTTCGCCCGAGAAATCTAGGCGTTTTTTGTTCTGGAGTGTTTACGTGGCTGATAATAAACAATCAGTTCCAAATGATGCGACGATAACATAAATTTTTCTTCTATTCCATTTGGTGAGCAGCTGAATTTGAATAATTTAATCCTTATTGTATCTGATTTTCTTGTAGGGACGTCCAGGACTTATACTACATAGTTGATCACTAGATCACTAGAGCTATCACTAGAAGCCTGGCACAAAGAGTTCCCATAAATTTAATACTGGATTATCAGTTCTCTTAGAGTGGACTACAGTACTCAGAACCAATGCCAATACATTGGGTACATTTGTTTATCATTTTACTTCATAGTCAACGTGAAACTAATAGGAAAGTGATGGTGAAATTTTCCAATTCATACAATAATCATAACATTTTTCTCACACCCGACCTCGAAACACACCTTTAGTGAGCCCATATTTGGTTCGACTGTTTCCATCCGGTGTGTATCAAATTTAACATCGTTCGCATACGGCTGCACGTTCCGGAGCTTCACGTGTCGAACGTTCAACTTACCCTTGCACTTCCGGTTTGTTTGGTTGCGCAAACTTTGAAACGCAGTGTCTCGCTGCATAAGACGTTAATGATTGGCTGTTAGCTGTGTTAGCTGGCTCCGCTGTTAGCGTGCACCAGCGGAGGACGAAGAGGACGATCTGCGTAGGGGAAGAGGTGGGTGAAAAGATAAATAGTGCGCTCAACAACCCCCCCGGGGTAAGGGCGGTCTGTTCTAGGCGGCCACCACCATGAAAACGCATAATCAAGTCGCAGCAGCCGGAAGACGCACAGCTAGTAGAACAAATTCAACAAATCAAGGAAATTCACTCTCCGAGGAGCGTCGCGGTGGAACGGGGGTGAGGTGAGCAGGTTCATTTCCGACTCCCTCCTCTCTTTGCCCCACCCACACACCCCTCCCCCCCCCATAAAGCCGCAGCCGCCGGTGCCGGAAATGGGCCACAATTTCGGAAGGGGGCGCGCATGATAAAGTAAACAGCGGGCTCGATTTTCATAACGAACTTTATGAAGTCAAGTTTTACCGGCAACTGACGACCTCTTTCATCTTCGTCATCATCGTCGTCGTTATTTGCGGAGCCGCGAACGCGAGCCCGCGCATTCGGGGTGGTTGTGGCGCCGGTCGCAACAGGACGAGGAAGGGTTAGCGATAATAGCGGGAGCGGTGTATGTGCGCGCGTGTGTACGTGGCCATCTTAGTGAGCTCGGGTTGAAAAGCTTGCAGAAGCACGGCAAGACGCACTTGGGAGCCAGGGCCCGGGGAGCAGCACGTCAAAAAAGAGGCATGCTTTATCTTTACGATGATACTGCCGGCAAGGGCCGCAGAAATTTAATGTTAATTTTTCGTGCGCCCAGCTTCACCGCCCGGTTTCGGTGCGCGGGTCTTTGGGGCGCATTATTTTCTGCGTCGAAAACAATGACAGAGATTTTCCGGGCGAGGCGGCTTTCGCTTTGCCCTTTTCTTTGCTGGCGTTAACCAATTTCGGGAGGAAAGAAAATCGGAGTTTTTTGTTTTGTTTTCTTTTCTTTTCGCGTCCCTGCTTTCCACTTCGTGCAGTCACCTTCACGGTGGTGTATCGTTTTGAACGTAAAAGTTAAACGCCACTGCCAGGGCGGCGATGTTCTGATAACCTGTGCCTCCCGAGCCCGAGCGTTGCAGCGTTTGATTGCACTTTTTTTTTTTAGTGTCGCCCCGTTTTGCGGGAGCATTAAAATTATCGCACCGATCGTAACCGTTCTAGGATGAGGTTTGAGGGTTTAAATATTGGCTCTTGCCTGGCGAGGCTGGAGCGAGCCGTTTGAAGAGAAACACGTGAATGTGTCAAGATAATTTCGATTTGGAAAACCCATTAAAATGTTCTGAAGGCGGGGAGTTTTAAACTGGCAAGGAGGAATTGGACAAATGGAGTAATAACTTAGACTCCATTGCCAATGTTTACTACTATGCGAAAGAATCAGGTTGAGTTGACAATGACACGACTCAAGTTCAAAATAAAAACATATACAGAACTAGACGGATTATTATGAATTCAAGCGATAAAAATGGTCGAAAAACGAGTAGAATTGCAATTTGCAATTGAGTTGCTTTGTGTAAAAATTTAGTTTCGATTTCATTTTTCATTGATTTTCCACAAAAAACTGCATCACCTTTGAGGTTCGTACCCTTTTTAGAAAGAATTTTTAACAAAACTAGTTTCACTGCTTGTACATTATTATGGATTTGCCATTGATTGAATGTTTTTTCGACAAACTCCTTCATAGCGCTCGTAGACTCAAAAATAGGAAAAATGAAAAGGCACAATCAAGCCGAATTCCATGAACATCCGTCCACAGAATCCGTCACGAAACTCGTCTGATTGGATCCAGTGGTCCAATCCACCATAAAGCCAAACGCAGAGAGGAACAAACAAAAGTTTTCATCAGCTACGGAATGTAACTTCCGCACAATTCCTGCAGGCGAGTGATACTGACCAAAACTTGGTAGTATCAATGTCGAAAGTTGAAGCTGAAATTCACAATAGACAGTATTGTCACCAGAATGTAATTCAATGTTCATTCAAATTTTTCACACAATTATTGCAAAAAGTTACTAATTACGTCTTTTTCCCCAAACACAGCAACGTTCAAACTAATTAGCTTTTGCAATAAAATATAGCTCCCCACTAGAATTTTCTGCTCGAATTCTAGCCACACACACCCGTGCCGAAACGAACAACAGCAAATCTCTTCCAGGATAATCCTCATTAGTGCGGCTTAGCGAGGACACACCGGTCCTGGCCGGTTTGACGGCAATTTAGAATGAATAATCAACAAATGCATTACCACACAACTAACACGGAATGATGGAATGACGAGCGCAGTTCCGCTGTAATAATTTTCCCCCGGCACCGGGGCTAATAAAACCAAACCGTACAAAACGGCCGCACCCGTGCCCGCCACACACGGTGCCAAATGGTCAATCACACCGTTCGCACCTCACACAGCAGTGTGTGTGTGTGAGTGCCACGTGCAAAAGCGTGCTGGCACCAGGTGAGACACCCTGCTGCCGGGACCCACATCGGACGCTTATTCGTTAGAGTGAAAATTTAATTATGTTGTCCTTTAATTGTATAATTTGTATTAATGTATGTAAATAGGGTTTCGGGCGTCGTTGCTTGCTTTTTTTTGCCTGTGCTCGCCACCTTGCCATACTCACACACTCACACGTGGCTCTAATTTTTCTTTCACTTTAAACTAACGAGCGCAACGGCAAGCGCTAAGAGCCATTGTCACCCCTTTTTCCACGGCCGCGTTTCCACGTACCTCACACACACACAGTCACGCATACATGGGATTACCGTGACTCGGCCGGTGTGGCCACGTCCCATAACGAACGCTGACCGCTGACCGGGACGGGTGCGGTGTCCTTGAACAGAACGGAACGCGGACTTCCGTGCGCCCGCTGGGGTGGTAAAAAGCCCCCTCCGACCCGCTCCGACGGCCATCGCAAAAACCCTTTTCCGAGAGAGGAGGGGTGGGGTTTAATTGGCTGCCGCCATATTCGTGTTTCGTAATAAAATCTGATTTATTTTAGTTGCCTTTGCTGGCCGCGCTGCCACCTTTACGCGCGCTACCACCCCCCACCCGGCGCCGTCATCATTTGCTGGCAGCTAATTCTGCCGCTTCAAGCCCAAGCTTCATTAGTACCTTCCCCGGGAATGTGTGCATCGCGGCAGCGCGGTTTTAGTGCAGCGTAAAAATATCACCGTGTCCGCGGCTGCCGTTTCGCTCGTACGGCTCGTCGTGCTTTTCCCATTACTTCCACGGGAGCCAGGGGGGAGTGAAACTAAATTTATAAAACGGAAAAATAACAGAACCCGGGGAGTCGGGTGGGAGGGGCGCCTAAAACCCACGACATGGCGAACGCTACCTGGAGCCCACTCTGCACACCAAAGGACCACCACCCAAGGGCGGCGCGATGGGTACGGAACACTTTGTTCGCTTTTCACGCAGCGTGCACACCGGCCAGGCGGGTGTAACAGTCATGTAAATTTAAAACACGTATCTGATTTTCGTCCTTCGGCTGCGAGCGGGAGGCGACTTACGTAACCCATGCATGACCCACTCTCGCGTGACCTGCTGCAACGGTGGTGGTACGGTGCGCACTCGGTTGCATTCTCCACCACCACTCTCACACATGCACGGGCTGATATGAGCGTTCCACCTTAATGAAACTTCCCGTGGTGAAGCATGCGAAAATGCCCTCCGGTGGGCGCTGGAGCTGGGTGGCTGGAGTCTTCAGCTACAGCCACTCGCAAACAACCGACCGCGATTGTTTACTACACGTGACGAAACTCTTCGGTAGAGACCGGAGTACATGCCAGTGTAGGTGTGCTACTACGTGGTCTAAACAGCAACACACAGCGACCGAAATTCTTGTTTCGGGTGTCTTGAAAGGCAAAAATAAAAACACCCTTTTTCTGTTGCAACCGGAAGTGACAGTGTGCTTTGCATCTTCATTTGTTGTTCGGTTCCTGTGGTGCTCAGTGTGCTCATCGTTCGCATTGTTC
>KB672813.1:2307733-2334035 GCA_000349145.1 Anopheles dirus | reverse complement strand
CCCAACCACCCACCGCCATCGTTCGTGAAGGATCAAATTGAAATTGAATGAAATCAGCTTAAGAGAGATAAATTGCTCCGCGAAACATAATGGCATCATATTTTCTCGATGTGAATTTAATGGGATTTTAATATGTTTCCTCTTCGGCGCGAGCGCGCCGGTGACGGTGGCGTCGACCGGAAGCAGTGCCCCCTGCGCCCGAAAGGTAGACGGCGGCGTTTCGTGTGTTTTTTTCTTCTTGCTTTCGTTCGGCGCTTCTGTCCAAAATAGCATCCCGGGCTTGCTGCTAAGTCAGCAAAAGGGGGAAACCACCGCGGTGCAGAAAGATGAAGGCTCGCCGTTGATGGTGGTTTGCTCCGTCCGCGTCGGTCCGTTCTGGATGCTCGGAGAGGCGATCCGTGGCGATTCACGGTGGACGAGAATATGCAGACGAATGGCGCGGCAGAGCAGTGCCGGAAGGAAGTGCTCGGTGGTGGAGATGAAAATCTCTAAGAGATTTATATCGCTTGATAGAGATTCGCTTTGTTTGCGAACTAAGATTGCAAATGACCAGGTGAGCGAACCGGACCGGCACGGATAGTGAAGCGTTGCTCAAACATTAATTCACCGTTGAAGATTAGTGTACTACTGACGTTTCGTGAGGGAGTTTAGTGATTGGAGTTTGATGGCCGGAAAGCTTTGCTCCGGGAAGAGAGCAATTGGTGGACGTTGAGATTGCTTTTCGGTCAAAAGTTCGTTAAACGTAAAATTATGTAGAGCTATGGAACATTTGCAATCCAATATACAATTTTGAGCTATCGTTCTGGGTAGCTCAAAACAATGATAATTTGGAAACAATTAGCCGTCAGGCATCTGAAAAGCGTTCAGATTTATAATTAGAAAACAATCGATTGAAAGGTATACAGCTGACTTTATGGGATATTCGTACCGGTTCTGTCCACCAGCGCCGCCATTATGAAACAACGAGTAATTATTTAACGATTGAACATTTTTTCGGTAGGAATTCATAGAAAATAAACGCATCGACATTACCTAATCTCAATTGTTTGAGACTAATGTTATTCTCAGTACTTAGAACATTTTGAACGAGTTTTAAACGACGTCTAGGAATTACGTAACGCTAAACATGCTCATTGTTGGAGCTTGCTAAGAAAATGTAACGCTTGAATCCTCGTAGCATGATGTAACAAATCGTAACGCTAGAAGTAACATTTCACATTCTGATGATTTACAGCATTTTTCGTCGATTCTTAGTTTCCAGAGTTGCAAGAATTCGTTCCACTCAATCATGAAATCCTTCCACCCATTCATGAAATGCCATTCCCCAAGCTGGGTTTCTCCACTCTGTTTAATGTGTTGGATCGAATACTTACAACGACAGAATTGTATTGACTTGTTTGAGGTCGATATTTGAACTACGATTGATACGATTTCAAGATTGGATGAAATCGATTTCATCTCTTTAGGAACTGTCTTTAGGAACAAGCTAGGATAGAAAATGCTTATATCATCTAAATTTTCATACTTTATTGTATAAGTTTTGCAACAAAAAAACAACCTTTTGTCAGACATACATACCACATGAAACTAGGGATATTGAACAGTACTATTTTTCTCATGCTAGGAACAATACAAATATTCCCTGCCACAATAGCTACACCCCAGCTGTGTACACAACAAAAGCACGGCAAATCCGGTTCGTTGGAACAAACACTACTAGCTGGAGGTTTTCTAATTAAAAACCTAATAAAACCGGCTACGTTTCATCCACGGATAGCGTTCGGAATTCTCCACCAGCCACGCCGAGCCCGGCCGAGCAAAAGGCTAAAGACTCCTGCGGTGCGCATCCTTTTGTAACCGAAAGCCCGGTCCCCGGTCCCCACTGGCAGAAAATGGTCAACGCCAACGAGAGAGAGAGAGAGAGAGAGAGAGAAAATGCGCAGAAAAGAAGCTTCCGAAAGCCGGATAATTATATTGAAAATCTAATTAAAGTTATTCCTTAACCGGGGCGTACTTGTGCCGCCCCTCCCCCGCGCTGGTTGGCGGAATATCCACACCGATATTCGAGCGTTCGAGCAGCGGCAGCCACGACAGCAGCACTTGGTATTAATTTGCATCCTAAACACACGGACACGAACCGCTCCGCTGGTGGAAAAGCAATTTTATTAAGCAGATTCCGTTCGCCATTAAGAACCAATATCGACAACGGTTTTATCGGGGCCGATCTGCTGCCAGCGAAGAAAGGTACACCCAACGCAAAAAGGGGTATCCCGACGGGTGTCCGTGCGGTGGCCACCCGGCATAATGCCGTCCGTAGTCCGTAAATAAAATATCTCAAACAATTGCCGTAATCTGCTCGACGGTCGTAAAGGAGTTTGCTGAGAAGTCAGTGCCGACTTCGGAAGCCCACAAATGGCACGGGCACGGGGCGTGTCTGGGCCCGGGGCGCGCATCGTACCAACCACTGGTGCTCGGGTTTTGTAGGTTTGATCAAATCTGAAACCACAAATCCCATCGTCCGGGCGCGTCGGGCGAACGGTACACTCCACCCGGACACCCACTGACACCGGCGCTCCTTCTAATCCCACCCCATCGTACCCGGTCGCGTTCGTTTGATGTTGTGCCGGCACCGTGTAAAGCCGACCAAAAGCACAATTTCACAAATTAAAATCATCATTCATTCATTAAAATATGCAAATAAATGTGGTGCCGTACGCGCGCGCCGTCCGGCTAAGGGAAGAAGAGCTCGCTCCGTTTTCCGGAAGCGGGCATCCACTCGCCTCCACCAAACCAAACCGGAAGCACGTGATTATGCCAGTGGCCGTGATTATCATTATTGCCGCTAGGCCGTGCCGTTTGCCGCTTGTGCCGGCCTGCCTGCTCGGTTGTAGGCGAACTTCCGGATCCGGTGAGGTCAGTTTGCCCGGATGGAATTGTTTCGTTCATTTTCGCTCTGTTTGCAGCACGCCAAACGGGGTGATCTCAAAGGGCTGCTGATTAGGATGATCAAAACCGTTTATCGGAACCCGGGTGGCGAACCGTTTTGCCTTCGCCGACTTCAATTATGAGAGAGTTCGGGGGAGAGAGAGAGAGAGAGAAAAAAAATCCGATCCGTGCGCTAGAGCTTCTGCTGAGCTTTTTGCAACGTTGATGATGCTGCCAGGGGTTTTAAGCTTTCTGTGAGGTTATGTTGGATTAGTGATTGGTCAGGGCGAGGTAGGAATTCAATCAGCACACACGGAACCTCCCTTGGATCGTCATATCTATGATGGTTTCGTTGAAAACCGCCGACGGTAGAGTTTTTTCTAGGTCATTTATGCGGTAGCACTAAGATTCAAGCAAACATTGCCGCTTCTTTTTACTCATTACTCGCCACGTCTCTCTCTCTCTCTCTCTCTCTCTCTCTCTCTCTCTCTTTATCACTTTCCCTCATTGGGTAGCAATTAATATTCATCAATCATTTGTTCAACTGGACGTAGGAAGAATAAATTAAAAGGCAATCGTGTCATTCAGTTACCGATAGAAAGGTTCAAAAGGTATAGAAGTCAATTTTGATCTCTACAGAATGCGCAAGAAAGCATTCTAACCAAACAGTTCACCACTTCCTCTACGCTTGATGCCTTTTGATATGATATGTGCGATGAAAAGATATTGCGGCAAGCAAGCAAGATTATAACTTTACATTGACAGCCAAGGGTTAAGCTAACTTAGGAGGATAATCCTTAAACTCGAGTAAAAAGAAGACGACAGCTATGGCCTTTATTTCGGATTAACCATTCTAGTGTCTCTTGACATAATTTTAAGCTATTAACTATATATTGTTATATGAAATGAAATTATTATTGAAGGACTCATTAGAGAATGCTAACACCGTTTCTTCAATCTCGAGTTAGGTGATACGTGGTCATATTAGGTTATAGGTTGGGTCATATTTCAACGCTTCGTGAAGTTAAACACAAAAACATTATTTCTTGTTTAACTATTGATACCAAAATTTCTTACTAATTTTATAAATAAAACGTTCAACAACTCTCTAACAGTTTTAATCATGTCTATTTTTTCATCCTCCACTGGCGCCACCAATTGATGGATATTGCAACTTCAGGGACTAGCCGTCACCCAGAACGTCACCTCCGGAGTCATCATCTCAACGCGATCGCTGGTGCTGCAGCGCGTCGGTCGGTTTCACTCGGGCAGCTACGCTTGCGCGGCGGCCAATGATCGTGGTGAAACGCAGAGTGACCCGGTTGCCCTCAAGATACACTGTAAGTATATGGATGCAATAGCCCGGCTTGACTTCAAAGATGCACACGCTCATCCGGCTTAGTTATATGAACATTTTGTCAAAGAACCCAAAATCCCGTTTGGCAATTGTTCAACCCATAATGAGCGCTGTGGTATGTACCGTACGCTCAAGTTTGTTAGCCTGTTCTATTGGAAGCACCATTAAAACTCGATACAAATTGCTGTTCGCTGGGCCAGAACGAGCGTCAGGGGCCTCCAAATGAATGATGGCTGATCGAAACGCTCGAGGGAGCCTGACTCTTGCACGATGAATTTTCCTCCAATCTTCTAAGCCTTACATTTCCCATCAACATCATCATCGTCATCGTCATCATCGGCATCATATACTCGTGCCAATACGCATCCGACTAATGAAAGACGTCATTACCCTGAAAGGATTCACCCCATCGGCACGGTACCGTACCCTCTCGAACGCTGTCCCGAAACCGAGTAAAAACGAAACAAAACGCAAATGGTGCGCAACCCTGGAGGGGGGAGGTGGAACCTCGGCCTGGCTTTAGCTTTTTGATCCGAATTCGGAACCGATGTGCAAAGTTTTACAAATTCACCCTACCAAACACCCATCCCCATCCCGACCACACGATGAACCATTCAAAAGCGGCTCTACAACGATCGACGAAGTCGTCGACGATGACGACGCCGGCAACGGCAATTCCGGAGAATTCGCTTCACGCACGCCACGAAAGTCGAACTTTCTTCCACCTCGATGTGGCATTGATTGCGAAAGGGTCCGGGCCAGTCATCAGGCCGGGGTTTAATATACTAATTAAAACGGGGCTCTTCACTGCCGCACTGACACATCAAACGAGCCGATCGAGTCTTTCACGCTCTGCCATTGGTGCTCTTTAAAACTTTTCCTCGTACTCATAAATTGACGTGAAATATTGTCACAATCCAGGGAAGCGAGGATGAAACGACGACGGTCGCCCGCTGGAAGCCTGCAAGCGAGGCTGATCAGACATCAAAGCCGAGCCGTTGTCGTATCGCAAACGGAAGGGACAAAATTAAAATGTGACTGAAAGACGCGACCGTGCCAACCAGCTGGTGCTGTCGCCTAAGGAAACCTTCACAGTTGCCCTCTGCGATAGTTACACTGCTGTTGTTCGGAACGCCGAGATAGGTATCAGACCCTCCCTGTCTCCTATGCGAGAGTTTCGTCAACAATGCAATAAGATACGAGCGTACCTCCTTGGTACGGGGGGCTTTTTGCTCCCTCCGCATGCAGCGAAGCGAAGGTGCTTTGATTTTCGCCACTGTGACAACTTGCGATAAAAACCAACGCTCCAGCAGATGCTTCATAAAAATTAAACTTCATCGTCGTGCGAGCGAGCGACCGATACGACTGCCAGCCCCGTTGGCCCCCGTAACTGCGTGAAAACATTCCCATTAATGAGCTGACAATACTCGACATCCTCACCGTCACCTAACCAGACCGACTGCTGCTGGGATGCCGTACGAGCGCTGGCAAAGGGCGCGCCAGCAACAAACTGCAATAAAACTTAATAACGAAATAGTAATTATTGCTATCATGCCCTATCCAACTTCGCACGAACGCACGAGTCAAGCGAACCAGCCGTGCTCTTCAGTGAGACTCGTAAAATTAAATATAACTATTTCAAAGCTGGCACCGGCCCTCCAACCGACCCAACGAGCACTGGTGTACTGGCGCCTAGCATTGTTACACCCGGCATGAAAAGTGGTTTTGCTGTTTTGCCCACTGAAAGTTCGTTAACTACATGTCGAACGGAACAATTGTCACATTGCTCAGCTGATTGTATTTATCAGGCCGCAGAGGATTATTTATTAAAACTTCTATCACAAGTTTCCCTAAGCATGGTAACATTTGTATGAAAAGGAAAAGATATGTACATTTTCGATTGATTTCCTCCTCTAGACAAGAATGTCTAGACAGCTATTCTTCGTTAGACAATTACTCTTTTTCAGACAAGTTTTCTCCTTCGGACAGATATTCTTGTTTGGAGAGATTTTCTCGTTATAACAAGTATTTGTCTATAGACAGAATAGCATTCCTCTTTTTACAAGCCTTTTTTTAGAAAGGTATACTCCAGTCAAAAGTTTTTTCACATAAAATGATCACCTTTGTTTGTCCGATCAACTATGACTTAACCTTCAATGCGGAACTTCAATAGACTTCCATTTCTGCGATGAACTTTCAGTTCAAGGTAAACAATATCATTTTTATAACTCAAATAACACCTTAGAGATGAGTCGAACACAGCATTCATATTGCACGGCAATACTTCATGAAGAAGTTAAAGAACATTTTCATCTTCTGTGAGCTCAAAACCGATTTGCCAACTGCACTCTCCAAGTAGCTCCGAACGCGATCCACCTTGTGCAGAAAGCGTCTCTCTGGGCGCTCCCCAAACTTTCTCACACTAAAAAAGTACCAACAAACAAATTTTAAACTGCCATCATTCAACGCACGCTGCCAGAAGATCCCAGCTGAAGATGGCACCTGCTGTACGCGAAACAAGTACAAAAATGATGAGGAAAAAAAACACCGAACATACCAGCTTCACGCACATCCCCAGCACGCCAGTGCAGAACTTCGTACGGCGCTCTCACCAACGCGCGTCACCAACACAACTTCTAATCGCAACGGGTTTTACGGGATAACGACACTGAACACTCCCCTGCGTGCCACCAATCATAACTATATTAAAAACAAACAGCAGCAACAAAAGCGCCCGTCCGTCCCGTTCGTCCCTTTGAGCGCACCGGCAAAAGGGCGAAACCATTAGGCACTAGGCAGCGCACCGCAAACCAGCTGTTACCCGCCGTTGATTATGAACTCTCGGGTCGCATCACGAAGTCGGGACAACATGGCCCCGGCCGCCAGAGTCGATGCAGCCCCGCTCGTTGATAAGTGTCCCGCAAGGTTAGCGAAAAGTTTGCGCATTTGTTACGTCCGGGCAGCGTTCGCAGTGGCTCAAGAGGGGAAGTAAACCCCGTAAGTTCCCTGTTACACGTTCGGGTGACCACACATGTACGGAACACACTCGGTTCTCGGTGCGCTAAACTCCGGTGAGAGTAATTAACTGGTCTTGCATGTACCGGGCCGGACCGGACCCGGTGGGATAAAGTTTAGACACTTCTTCCGGTGCTTCCGTGCACTGCGGAAGGAGCATGTCTGGTAATACCCGGTTCCCGGAGATTTGACGAGAGTTGTAATGAGCCGGATTCGATGGCACGTGATGTACTGCGTCCGTGATCCAGTTGCATCGCGTGACAAAGCACTTATTTGCCAGCAGAACCTAGCGCCTAATTTGCTTATCAAACTGTTAAAACAATTCAAAACCACACGCTGCTGCCGGAACTCAAGAAACGGGTGCCGGGAGTTATGAGAAAAACCTCGCACCACGGCGACGTCCTAACTACGGTTGCTGGCCGGGTGGTTCGTGTTCCCACTCTTAGAGCATTTTTTTGTGCGTCTTCCAACCGTGCGCTAGCAACACCACCATAAATATCAACCGCGACGCGAATTTCACATTTAATTGTAAAACACCCTGTGCAACAGCAGCACCTCACCATGGCTCCGCGAGGCGAACATTTGGTGCAAATTTTAATTCCGGTTGCTCGTTTCGCCCGAAAAACAACATCATTGCCCTATTGTCGTGCGCAAAGAGTCTGACGCCGTCAGAGAAGTCTGGCCGGTCTGGCTTTCTGGCGCAACGTTCTTTCCGCAGCCTTGTTGCGACGTTCCGCCGGGTGAGCCTGTTTGGAACCAGACCGCAACATTACAGCGCGAGTGTGTTGGGGTTTTTTTTTCCCCGTCTCGCACTCCTCGAAACAAACACGTCCTGGGGAGAGAGAAAAAAAAGCAGCGCCTTCTTTGGAATCAGTGGTTGAGAGAGAGCGCGCGCGCGTGTGTGTGTGTGTGTCGTTGCGTTTTGCCAGCAACAGCTTGCTTCGAGCCAGCGAAATTATTCCTACACCCCGTTGCCATGGAGCTGTTGTTTTTACGTAGATTGTACCATTTTTTGTTTCGCCCCAAAACCGTTGCCACCGTTTTCTCCGCTGTGCAACGCTTCCGGTTTGTCTTGGAACACTTGGTACTCGGGCCGTCGTGCGGGAACCGCAACCCTTTGCGCATCTGTGCCCGGCCCGGACCCGGGCCCGGAACACACTCGAGTCCCCGGGGTGTTATTCATAATCGTAAAATTCACTTTAACACACTGCGTCGTGTTGCGTGCCGCTCGGTTCGCTTTCCTTCCGTGGAGACCGCCCGAGCCCGAGAGTCGGAGAGTTTCACGTGGAGGCGGTGAACTTGCCGGTCTGTCCGTTCTGCCAGCGGTGGTCGTCGTCCTGCGCGACGGTGCAGTGCACTTCTGCAGTGTGTGTGTGTGTGTGTGTGTGTCCGCTTTGCTCCTTCGCCCTTTGCAGCCTCCGTATCGATCCGGGCGGCGCTGGGAGTGTATGAATAAAAATGAATAAATTAAATTTTGCACTCCCTGCCCAACAAACGCCGGCTCGACCATGGCGGATGGTTGTCGGGGGCTGTCGACATTGTTTCGCACAACGCCATTTGCTGTTGTTGTGTGTATGTTCCCATCACCGACTCACCCTCCCGAAAGCCGGCGTGTCATTTAGTCGCATAACTTTCATTCTTTCGCTATCTTGTGGGCTGGTTTGTTCATCCATTTCTCTTCCATTTCTCGCAGTTGCACCGGTTTGCATATCCAGCAGTATCATGATCGTGGGCGCATCGCTGGACGAAACCGTGCCGGTGCCGTGTCACGTAGCGGCCGATCCGCTGGACGTGTCCTTTGATTGGAACTTCTCCAACAGCGGCGAGCGGTTCGAGGTGGCCAGCGGTCAGTTCAATCTGCTGCAGGAGTTCCACTCGGAGGGCATCACCCAGTCGCGGTACGACGCCGACGAGGACAACTCAGGTAAGAGACGCTTTGTGCCTTTTGTGCCTCTCCCGACGGTCGGAAACAATCGGTGATCATTGATTGAGTTCCTTTGTGATGGTGCAGTTGCCAAGTTGTGATTGTTGGGCGGCGTGCCTTATCGAGTCACGTTGCCCCAGTGCTTTATGTGGTTGTACATGCATGCCCTTTGTCCGTACCCGCAGAAACCATCTACGAGCTGCTCTACACGCCCAAGAGCGAACGGGAGTACGGCACGCTGGCCTGCTGGGCGAAGAACTCCATCGGGAAGCAGGTCGAGCCGTGTCTGTTTCAAGTAGTTCCTGCAGGTAAGATAACCCCAAATAGGGAACGTTCAGAATTTCGGCATGGAAAGCGCGCAACACGGCTCACGCTTTAGATGTGATTGGGTCGGAAAATCAAGCATTCAGTATTTTCTTCTGTTTATGACTTCCTGCCGTGAAAGATGCGCCAACGTATTCTTGATGATGATCATGATTTGAAGAAGAACACGGTTTTTCTGGAAAAAAGTAAATAAACAAATAGCCTGAATGGAACAACTCAACATTTTGCAGGGTTTTAAGTTTTACCATTTATAGCTTAGGGCCCGCTCTAGGAAATGTCGTCTACGACAAGCATCGACACCGTACTTTATGGGTGCTTTTATGGGTTAAAACCGCAAATGTCATGTGATTTGATAATAAAATACACAAGTTTGGCCCATAAGTTATGTCCACGATCAGATGATTTCCACAGCCAAGGTTAAACATCAGAGGCTTGACAAAGACAAGTTACAGCAAGATTGCTAATGTCAAGGTGTTTCAACGACAAAAGTTCGTCGATGTCTGACCGACATTTCTAGAGCTCCTCCATAGTTTCTTGTGCCGCAAAAGCTTGCTTTTTCATTTATTGTGTACAACTGTTTCTACGATCTCTTCAGAAACGGCTTCTCTGCCTGAAGGCTTGGTGTAGGTTTAATCTATGGAGGAAGTCGACTTAGAGATGTCAAATTCAACGTAATAAAAAGTTTAATCATTTGAACAGTATGACGTCTGGTGGAATTACCGCATCGTCACTGCCCAGACACACTGCCGGACAGGGTTCTTCTCATAACATAGCTTCAACAGTTATACCATACATTCTTTCATTTGCATTCTATCTGAAAACAGTCAGTTAACATGTGGAAGTATTCAAGTATTGTGCTAATTTTAATTGAAGTCACGTAGGTTTATTTGCCTTAACGATCCCACATTTATGATGTGATGCCATGATTTTTCTCAGAATTCGAACTCACACCATATTGTAGCAAGTGCATTAGCTCGAAGTCATAAGCTGCCCGTGTTTGGTCAAAAATTTCCACAGCACAGCCCGGCTCGCCAATTGCCACAAGCACTCTGCGAGAAAGCAAAAATCGTAACGGCACCGGAAATGTCTCCATCACGTTTCGTCATTAGTATAACAAGATACCGTTGATTGACATTTGGTAGCGGAGTGGAGGCGACCCCACCCGCCACACACTAACAAACCCAACCGCGGTGAGCGAGGCAACATGGACAAACGAATTCCCCACAGCACGTCCACATTAGCGTGCTTCGTGTGTCCCCGGCAGCAGCAACAGCAAAAAAAACGCTGCATCTGCAGACGTCAAACGTGCTCCGACGTGTGTCGACGTCTCCCGAAGACGAATCGACAAACAGAGAAGCCGAGCGCTGCGGGCAAACAGATCAGCCGACAACAACAGAGCAAAAAAAACCTCCATCTCACGTTTCGTTCTCTCTCTCTCTCTCCCCATTTCCAGCCAAGCCCGCCCCGCTGCGCAACTGTACGCTGCGGCCCTACTCGACCCTGCTGCCACCGCCGGGTCAGCACGGCGTCGGCCAAAATGCAACGTCAGCAGCGTCCGCGTACTCGTACTCGTACGGCGAACCGCCACCGGTCCGGGGTCAGCACTACCGGGACACTAATTACATTGGGCCACAATTCGTTAAAGATCGGAACGTGCCGACCGACCGGCGGAATGTTACAGCGAAATTTAATCAGAAAAATCCAAATCCACCCGAGGACCGGCCGTCCGGCAGCCTCCGCTCGCCGGCCGGCTCGTCCGTCGGCCGGGCCGCCTCCAGGCGCGATCGACGTAACCGCACCGTTGGTCGTGGTGGTGGTGGTGGTGTTGGTGTTGATGTTGGTTTGCCTTCGATCCGCGATGCCTCCATCGCGCGTCTGACGGCGGACGACGACGGGGAGGGTGGGCCGCCGGTGGGCGGTCCCGGAACCGGATCAAAGGAACCACCACCCCTCCCACCCGTCCCACTCCCGACGCATCCGACACCGGAAATGCTTCGGCGCCGAGCGGCGGCGGCGGCGGCGGCGGCGGCCGGCAAAAGCACCCCCAGCAGCGAAGAGCGTAACAGCCGGGCGAATCTCCTCAACACGGCGACGGCCGTCCTGCTCGGCGAGGGTGGCTCCGCCGCCGTCCTCGCGTCCTCCGCCACCGGGCACGATCCCTCCGGACTGCAGCGTGGCAGCCGACTGCGCCGGTACACCGCCAGCGCACGGTACGTTCCCGCCGGCCGGCGGCGGTTTAATGAAAATGTAGAAAATGAAATAAATAGAGCACTATTTGATGATGATGAAATTTTCAGCAACGCCAGCCTACCGCCGAGCAATCAGGACGACGATCGGGCGAAACGTGGTGGAAATAATTATCACTCGTCCGCCGATGCAGCAGCGGCGGCGGCATCCGCACCGCCGATTGCATCGCAATTAAGATCGAAAACGATACGGCACCAATCGACGCCGGCCCCACCGTCCGGCCCGTCGCCGGCGTCCCTCGCGTCCTACGGCGGCTATTCCGGTGTGAATGGCGCCACCGGACACGGCACTTCCTATGGAGGCAATCATCATCAGCAGCAGCAGCAGCAGCACTACTACACGGCCGACTACGGGGCCGGAGCGACTGCCGGTGGTGGCGGTGGCCTCTCGGCTTCCGGTGCCGGGCCGAACGAACTACCCACCATGATGGAGCTGGAGTGTGTCGCCGGGTACGACGGTGGCCTGCCGCAGCACTTTTTTCTCGAAGCCTACGACTCCCGGACGCGCAAATTGCGCCTAAACATCACAAGTGCCCTTAACGACGTGCCGCTCTTCCGGATCGACCTCACCGGTGAGTATGCAGATACGGGTGAGGACGTTTGTGTGGGAACGCACAGCAGGATGAGATTAAGATTGCTGCCACGTCGATGCTGTGGGGGTGCTACACAACACTTTTTGGCTTTGTGGTACAATCGCATGAAACATTTTCCTCGGGATGTTGGAGAATATTGTTAGTGCAATAGTTTCCTAACAAACAATTGTAGTAACGAAATACATAAAAACATAAATAAAACGCAAGGTAAACATAGTCTTGTTTTAAAACAACACTCATAATGCACAGACTTTTGAAGGTTTCACTAATAAGTCTATCAAACTTCTTTAATAAAGCTTAAATGATAATACCTTCGGCATAATGGCTTTATAAACCAATTTGCTCCTAAAAGTATGCTTTACGCATGCTTTAAAACCACCCTGTTTGTAAGTGTTATTAATATTTTTGTAGAAGATCAAACTTGCTATTTTCAACTTGAATACAGATGAGTTCTGGTATCAAACAACTCTATATTGAAGTGATCAAATTTAATAGATACAAAGTAGTTTCCTTTATCTGAAAACTGCGTAAGATAGAAAGTCTTTCCAAGAGGAGCATGTTTGATATTTTTGACGTCTTTAAGTGAAATAAAACTCTACAATAATATACAGTAAAAATAACACAACAATAGATCTTATATCTCTGAATGCACTCTTCAGTAGAGAAATGATTAAAAAAAGGACTGTTTAGAAATATTTCAAAAACTGTAATATTTTCTTCTGTACACACGATCGTGTACATGAATGAATAGACCGGCATTGAATAGATTTTAAGAAAAATACTCCATCACAAACTACATGTTGTCCTTGTCAATACGTACAAACATAAATATTATATTATTTATTACCGATGGACCAGTTTTTCTTCAAACCGTACATATATGAAATGTTTCAATCAAAATCACAAGTGTAAATTACACCTTCTTGAAACAAAATTCGAATTGTGTGCTCTCAGACTGAGCGAAACTCTTGGAAAATCCATCTAGCTCTGGGTAAACAATAAACCAGTTACATGTCAGCTATTCATACAAATGTGTCACACCGTATCACATCCAGCAGATACTTTCTGTTAATGTGCCATAGCCGTTCGCTCGAATCGAAAATCAGACGACGCC
The DNA here is from genome assembly GCA_000349145.1 of Anopheles dirus. Classification (NCBI taxonomy): domain Eukaryota; kingdom Metazoa; phylum Arthropoda; class Insecta; order Diptera; family Culicidae; genus Anopheles; species Anopheles dirus. The sequence continues at coordinate 2,320,537 of KB672813.1, read as the reverse complement.
ACGCAAAAGCTCGTAAGCTCAAATTAACAGGAAATAATCGAAGTTCAACCGGCCCAATGGTCCCAAATTGTTTCGAACGTCGCTTATATCGGGACTGTTTTTTCCCTCGGTCTAATGCTCCAAATTGCGTTGAATCACTGGAAAGGGGCATTTTTAAACCAACCTGAAATCGCAAAGTTACCGGGAAAAGACATAATAAACCAATTCCTAGCGATCGCCATGCCAATAGATACTGCCCTACTTCACGCTTCGGCGAAGAGGAGCTTCTCCTTCCAGTGTGCGTATGCGTATCCCGGCTGGCAGCCCACCGCGGCCAACAACAAGCAAGTTATTTTTCCAGCGGCGATACTATGAAATTTGTAAACCTATTCAGCTGAATCCTTTTGCTCCCGAAACGCAATCCTCTTTTATCTGGCCTTTGAATCGTTGTTTTCATGTTTCTCTGACGATTTTTTTTTCTCTCTTTCTTTCTTTCTATTTGTCTGCCGCCTGGCCTCTTCACAGAGCTAAGTCCGAGCGAAGCCTACACACCGACTCTGCACCTGATAGCGTACAGCGTGAATCAGAAAGGTCGTTCCGAGCCGACGATCCTGGAGGATATAGCAATTAATGAAGCTGAAAAAAGGACCGGTAAGTTGCGCGCATTTCGCCCCGGCTCGTATCGTGATTGTAGCTATATAAAGGGAGTGGGGGGGAGGTTGGGGCACAACTCCGGGACCTCCCGCTAACGAGAGAGGGCGCCTCGAGTGGCCATTGGCGAACGGGGCGAACAAATGCGCAAAGTTTCACCTTAAAAAAAGCGCGAGCAGTGGGTTTTGCAGTGGTGGAAAAAACGGCAACAACCGACGAGAGCAAAAAAAACTGCGCACCGTAGCCGTCGGATATGGTGGGTGGCTTCACCGTCTCGCTTTATTGTCCTTTCGATTCCGTTGATTTGCTGCCCCGCCCAAGAATCTATTGGCTTACCCGGAGACATCGAGACAAAGCTATTTTCCTTATCAAACCACTCTCGCTCCAAAATCATCTCAACCATTTCGCTAGCTGCGTGGGAACGAATGGGCCCAACGAAGAAAAAAACATCCAACCAAAGCTCCCCCATTCAACCCATCATGCGCGCCTTTCCCTCACAATAAAGAAAAACAGAGCACCCCCCGGCCGCACGTGGCGCACCATTCCGGTGGGGGTAATCTTTTCACATTAAAACTAATTTTCCGTAAATTTAATAAACAGTCGCAAGATAAACCGGACACGGTCGAAGACTGCAGACGGTATACAGCACAGAAGCGTCCCAGTTCAGGTTCGCCCATGACTTTCGCTCACCCCGATCTGTCTCACTCCCGGTGGGGTTTGGCGGGGGAAGGGAGGAAAGAACGGTGTTTTTTGTTGTTGTTTGCCACAGGGACTCCCTTTTTGCTCTGCCACTTTTGCTGCAGTATCATTAGCATCATTTTTAAAACGGAGCAACCTTTTCTAGCGCCGGGTTGTTTTTTTTGTGTGCCCTCTCACTGCCATTGCTGTTGTTTCGTTCTGGTCGATTATTGCTACCGTAACCGGGGTGGGTCATATGTTCCCCCGGTGCTCACACGCTCCACACACGGCCATGCTTCGATAAGTATTTTCACGATTTCCCACGAGACAGGTGACACGCCAGAGCGACGGGAGAGAACGAGGGCGACACAACAACGAAAAAAAAAAAACGCCCGGTCACATTAAAGGGACGACGACAACGGTGACACATTTGCAGCCCTGGTGTGGGCTGCTCCGTGCGATGGTGTAAAAGCTCAAAAATTGCCATCATTTATTTTTATTTTAACGTCGTCTATTGTTTTGCCCGGGCGTGTGCGAGCTCGTCTGGTTACGCTGGAGGGCTAGAGCCGCTAGAAAGTAAAACCCACGGTAACAGCTCTCGGTAAGCGGAAGCGACGTGCGCTGTACGTGATAAACGGATGTTTGCCTACATTCAGGCGCACTCGCTACTACTCTTCCATCCTAGCAGCCGTTGATCGTTCCGTTTATGGGGAAGTTTTCGGAAGAAATATTGACGGTGCATCGGTGTTACGTTACATTAATAGCGCACCGTGTGGGCGGGTTCCACGGTGGCACGGTTTGCTTAAATTTAACGAATTATCATTTAAATTTATGTCGCTTAGCACCCTCGCGCGCTTCGGTGCATCTTTCTAGGTTGTGTCGCTGTTTGCAGCAATCGGTTACTACTTATAGTAGGTGCCATGACACCATACACCTGCCCGTAAAGCTGTCAGAACTGATTTTTCAAGCGAAACGTACCGGGGTAGTGAGAACAAAAAGAAAACAACACTCTTCCCACCTGCAGTTGTTTTGAAGGGCCTCGTCGATGAGATCTCTACCATTCCAGAAGATTGCAAAACCATCTAACATGCTTTCCAAAATCATTTCTTAACTCCGTGATCGTGGGTTGGTGTAAAGAAACGGACCACTTCAGAAGCTTTTTATATCCAGAATAATCTGATTTCCATGTCTGGGAGGCTTCAAGTCGAAAAACCTATCTACGTAAACCGACTTTACATTGTACACACAAACGTCAAAGACTCCCTAGTTGCTATCACTCAAAGCTACATAAACGGCATATTGGGTTTGTTATTGTTTTGTCCAAATATTTGCCCATTTTTTATGCTCTGCGGTTAGAAGACGATGTTCCAAGCTTCAATTCAATGCGATCTTTAAAAAGGTAATCATTCAAATATCTCTTCACATGCTCAAACTACACAGAACTACACTAGAACCTTAGTTTAATTAGTAACCTTAGTCAATAGCGTTTCACATCAACGGCGATTGAGCTTTTACTAATAAATTCAACATTAAGAAGTCTAAATAAATTTCAATCTTTTGATATATTGAAATATAGAAATAAATTCATAGCTGTAGCTATAGTTGTTGCCGGAAGTTTCCAGAACAATCATCCAGCACTTCATATATTCCATAAAAATCGTCCCACCGAACAGAACGATACGGCCGTTCTAACGATGCCGGTGCCGTGCACAATTATAGTGAAAATCAACACGACAATAGCGGAACATGCAAAAATCTTACACTACAGCATCTCATTAAACCACACCTCGCCCCCGAAGAGTGAGCGCGAGTGATCAGCACAGCGTCCGTCCAACTTTGGCCAACTTCGACAGTTTCGAGCTCGGCTGGCACAATTAATTTAGCTTCACAATTAAGTTTGCCTAGCCCCAGACACAACTTGTTTGCATTTTGATTCTCTGCCGGTGTTGTTGGCTCTCTTTTTGCTTTTTTGTGTTTTTTGTTGCTACTCTTAGTTTAATACTTCAATGTTTCATGCTTCCCTCGGAGCGGCATAAAGCAACAAGCTATCCACGGCAAACACGGCAAGGTGGAAAACTTTTTCACTTCAACCAAAGCTTCCTGGGAGAGTGTATGCGTTTTTTTTTGCTTCGTTGTATGTGTGTTGCCCTCTCCCCCGTATACTGTTGCTCGCTGTATGTTTTATTTCCATCAGCTGTCTCTGGAACTGCTCGTAACCGTCGTTCGGGCGAAAAACTTTCCCAGCGTTGTCCGTACCAATATGCGTGCCCTGTGCCGGACCATCGTTTTTTCCCCCCACCGTTTTTTTTTTCGCCTGACCATCGTTGAGCACATCAAATGGAATGTTTTCCTAATTTTGCGCCCAACTTTCGCCCATTTGCTGCGTGTTTTATTCTGTCCGCTTTCCTGCGATCGAGAGTCGCGAACAAACAGGCCCTGCGACCCCTCCCCGGGAGGTGCAGGAGATCGAGATGATGGCGAGAAAAGTTATCACTCACTTTTCCTAACGATGTAAACAAATTTCCCGATGATGTGGCCATCACACAAATACGGTCCAGTGCATCCCACGCCCCACCGAACGCCGAGCGAGGGATGAGATAATGATGGCCGAAGTTTGGTGGAGGCGCCCAGTGACGCTCACCGCAGCCGGTGGGTTTGGGTTCGGTTGAGGCCTCCTACGATCCGCACAAATCGATACGGCACGTAGCGTGGTGCTGCCGCCCGCACGCCGCATGAGTTTTGGGGGGGAATAAAGCGAGAGCGTTCTGTTTTTTCTTTCTCCTAATGGGGTTCCCGAGCCTTCCGAGCAGCGCCAGCCAAAGATGAAAAGTTTCCCCCTGCCCGAGCTCATCCGAAACCAGATCAACCGGGTGGGTGACGATGATTGTGCCGGGGTGGCACTGAGCCGAGCAAAAGGGAAGCGATGTGAGAGCGAGAGATGACTGACTGGTAACAAGTTGAAAGTTTTTTGTTGTTGTTGTTTTTTAGGAAACTCTAGACTCGCTTTTCTTTTTTTTTTTCGTTGGTTTAGTTTCGTCCGCTTGACCGAGCGAAATAGACAGCGATGGGCGCTGACTGGCACGTTTCGGGCGCTAGCATGTCGTTGTCGGGATTCGCTTAAACTGGAGGTAGAATTAACAGAACGACCGATAACGAGCATGGGAAAAGCGACTAATACCGCACCAGCGCGGACCGTCGATGCCGTCGTCGGTTCCCGGGACAGACGGAACAGTTTTCCTGGTTAAACTTAGCTCTCACTTTTTGTTTTTTTTTTTTTTTATCCTGTTCACCCCCTTTGCTTGTTAGCGTTTTCCGCGCGTTCCAATGAAGCATTTTAAAGGTTGCCCGTACTCTTGCTCTTTCTAACCTCAAAATTTGCTCCCCGGGACGGGTGTGGACGCTTTTTTTGGAGCGAAGCAGCTGGTTAGCATCTCGTTCCATTGGTCTCGGGCTTCCATTCATGAATAATCAATCAATCGCAGCGATAGCTCGTGAAGAAACCCGGCTCGAGCTAGCTCATTGCGGGGAGGCGTCAATATCGGTTGCTTTTTTGCCGTTCATTATTCCAAAAACCATCGGCTTTAAATCCGCGGCCATGAATGAGTGGCATGGTTTAAGGGCTGGATTTGCGCGCACAAACCTACAGCCACACAACTGCACCCTAAATCAACGTCTGACCTGTTCACGATCGTGGCAAAACACGCCGGATACATGCGGGCCGTGTCAGACAAACGGATGGACAAAAAAGGCACGTTGGAAAACCAGGGGTCTTAATTTGCAGCAAGCAAAATTGATGATACAACTTGTAACAAAACAAATTTTGGAGAAATAAACTTAAAACTCTTAAAGAATATATAATATATTATAGTAACATTCAATAAAACATGCAAAAAATCTATTATTTAAACGCAACTACACTAACTATGACGAACTTCACATGTTGAAGCTGCATAGGAATCATAGAATAACAGCGCAATGGCTTGTTTTAATTCCCATTTTTAGTAGAGGTTTTCTTAAGGTTCAGGAATCCTAACATTGCGTCGTACTCACTGCACATATGTAGCGACCACATGTTGGTGTTGGCCGTTCCCACTGTGCCAATGTGCCCGGACCGGACGCGTCTAACCAAGTGGGCAATAAAAAAGGGCCTGGTTTTATTTTGCTCTATTTTTGTGCAATTCTTTTTTCCCCCCAGCGATATGGCAGAGTGTGAACCGCAAACATTCACTGACGCAACCGAGTGCCGAGTGCAGTGCTAATGCGCTCGTGTGCGCTGCGTTTTTTTGCTTGTTACAACGGGCTTGCTCGAGTGCAGCTGCAGTGGATGGAATTTTTCGTAAACTATTTCGCAATAAGATAAATGGTACGATACGAACCAAACAGGCACGCGCTATGCGCGTACGGTTCCGGGTTAGTTCGAAGCGTTAAGGGCCTAGTGTTTTTGTTTCCTTTTTGTGACACACACACACACACACGCTACACAACGTAACGCTGGTAATGCTGTTTCCGGGGAATGTGTGCCGCGAAAAACGCGTTGCGAAAACTCACCCGGGAAGCGTTAGATCGAGCACACCGCACTACCGAAGCGCGGTGTGATTTATGTTATCGCTGAAGATGAATCTTCCGTTTCGGTCGGTTCAGTTAGCGAGATCATCTGCGCACCCGCTCAGCCGCAGCAATCCCGGCATTAGCCCCAAACCGTAAGGTGAGTGAGTGAGTGTGGGCAACGCACGATAACGTCCGGGATGTGGCACGATAGGTGGTGATTACCGTCGGTAATAGTAAGATATTTATAACCGATGCCACCCCGTTTCGGCCGCAGCACTTTCGGCTAATGGTTCGGCTCGGTGGTGGAACCGAAGCTTCTTAAGATATTGGCAAGGAAAGCGCTGTAAAGGGCCGCCCTGGAAGTGAGGCTGTACCGTACTAATCAACGTCTCTGCCTTCACACAACAAATGATCGGGGCGAGACGTGTTGGCATACACTATTTCTCACGGGAAGATTTCTTAAAGGATTCAAATAAATCACGGGATCGGTTTCGTCTTCATCGAAAGACTCGATGTACAGGATACTCATATTTCACCTTTAAATGGCACGGGCACGTGGAAAAATTTCAATGCCCAAATGGGTATTGGCTTTCGTAGCGATCCAGCTTCTTGTTTATCCATCCAATCAAAGTTACAGCCATGGAAGATTCCAACGTATTGAGTTTCTCTGGATGTACTATTCAACCAATTTTTCTAATGAAGATAAGAGTATCTTAATCTAATGAAGATTTAAGTATCTGAAAGTTTATTGGTGTGGAAGTTACGCATATTTCTTTTAGTTTATCAAAGTAGGGAACCAGCTTGTAGCATATTTTCATGTTGTTTTTTTTTTTTTTCTTCTCAGTTCTACTTGTTTAGTTTAATAAGTTCATATTATTAATAGCAATCAAATAAAAAATCCGCAGCAATTAAAACAAATAACTAAACAATCCAAGAATCCGAGAAGCGATAAGCAACATATTTCACAACTATTATTTAAATATGACAGATGTGATATGCAAACTAACAAAAGATGGCTGCATTCGAAGCTTTTATTGCATCTGGAGCTATTTTTATAAACTATTTCCAACTAAACATTTCATTTTCTCTAGTCTTCAGACAAGACCTTACAAAATGTTCTAATTCAGCCTAGTAAACAGTTTAAATTTGTTAAATATAAGCACTTAATCATTGTTCCATAGAAGGATATAATGCCATATAGTAAAAGAAAAACAATAGATGTCAACCTCCACATCATATTGCTAGGAATCCTATAGTGACGATTTGATACACGAAACACTAACGAAAGCTTAGCACATGTTCGCCTTTATGGACATTGAATCATCTAAATGCACAAATACTTTAAACATCGTTCTGAAAATATGCTTCCCAGCAGAACAACAACCTAACACAACCGTACACTGACAATCCACCCTCAAAGCTCTCGCCGAGTCACTGAGCACATCGCCCGCCCAAAAGCTTTGCTTACCCGAACAGATAATCGCTGCCATCCGACCTAACACTTGGGTCGCGACGGGCCTGCTCCCGTTGCTGAAAACCTCAACAGCGTCGTCGATAAGACTAACGCGAACGCGAAACAAAGTTGTCACCCATCGGTGCGTTAATTTTTATGCACGTCGCGCTCCGTTCGCCTCCGGCTCGTTCGTTCCATTCGATCTGAGCTGGAAGAGCTGCTGTTGTTGTTTCACTTTTTTTCTCCCTTGCGCTGCCATCGCATCAAGCAGCGGCAGCAGCAAAACGGAGCGCTAAAGTTTTATTGCAATTGGAATTGGTTTCCGCCAATCTCGCAATGGGTCCCCATATTGCAATTAAAAAGTTTTACATTTTATAGACCGACCCTCCCCCACGCTCACGCGCTTAGCTGTGCTGAGTGCCACTTTCAGTGTCACTTAGAAGAGGTCACATGGCGACCGAGAGAACGAAGGAGAAAAAAAACGAAACGGGACGGAACGGAAGATCATCAACGCATCATCCACAGCGAGAACCGAGCCGGGAATGAGGGCCCACCTCCGCCCGTGCGCTGCCAGTGATCTTTTGGCCAACTGGGATAAAAACTTTATCCATTCTCAATCCCCGACGTGGTTCATTACTTATTCATGTGGAGGCTGTGTGTGGCTGTCGTCCTTCAGCTCGCCCTGCCCTCATTGCTTAGGCGCAGGGAAAACCCCGAAATGGCGCACGCAACAGCCACCGGGTAGCGGTATCGGAACGGTGTGTGTGTGTGTGTGTGTGTGTGTGTGTGTGTGTGCAGAACCGCGTGAAGGAAAGAAAATCGCTAACGTATCGCTTCGGTAATTGAATGCGGCAAAACGGAAATAAATTTACCACCCTCCGTGGAATTCGCACCGCAAACGCCAGACAGTCGCGCGATATCGCGTACCGGGCCGCGGGAACTTTCACTCACGCGACCGTGGCAGCATCCCCAGCAGGGGAACCGCTGGGCCGATCGGTCGGTTCCGTTTGCCGGCGACCGGCGGAGGCCAACACCGCACCGCGGCAGTAAATCCGCCGGGGCGTAACACACAAGCGCACAAACGCGGAACCACGGTTCATTCACCGTTCGGCCTGTTTATTTTCACTTCCAATCGTAAACAACACCGGAAGCCCATCATCACCGGTGTGAGTGTGGCGGCGGCAGCGGGATGGTGCAGTACGCGAAGGAAATGGGAGAAAAACAAGCTCTCACGCCAACGCACACGCACCCACACACACACACACGCGGACTCGATCCTCACTTGAAGCGCTTTGTTCTCGCTTTATCGGCTGGCAAACGGTTCCGGAATCCGACTTCCCCGACCGGGCTCGGCGGGACCGTGAAGGATCCGTTCCACCACGCTCGTGATGCTCGTTTCCCATTGGAACGTTTTCATCACCTCCACTGTACAGTGACCGACCGAAAATGCATATGACGATGGTGGAAGAATTTTGTCTCAAATATAAAACTCTTTTCATAAGCATAAGTAAGTTTCACCTCATATGTTTTCAATTATGTACAAGCCCAAAGCTTTCTTGATATTCTTGAGAAATTTATGTAATCGTTACTGTTTAAAAATCATATCACACCAAACCATTATTAGAATGTAAGTTACTAATTTTGTATGTCCAACAGCATTTTTTAATCAATATAAAATATGATACTGATATTTATCTTAAAATATCAAGCAAAATAGAAATTTTGTTGGTTTCAATATCTACATTCAAAACCTCTCATTCTTTTAAAACATTAAAAAGTACCTTTTCTCAAGTAACTATTGCTAGATGCATCAAAGCTAGTAGGGTTGTTTGTCCTAAAATGTTTCAAAAATTGCACCAGCTAATAACAATTGAGCATACTGTTCAAACCTAATCTTAACCTCATCTGAGTTGATCCAAATTTAAACATGCAGACACCGAAACTCCGAATTTACTTTTCTAATGCGTCCTCTAATAACGGTAGAATCCGGCTTTGTATCTAAAAGCATCGTTTATGCAGTGCAAATTGGAATTATCCTTTTTCTAATAGGAGTCCTTTAAAGTTTATTGTTTTAAAATACGCATGGGTGTTAACAACATGCTTCAAGATGTGAGATACATGATAGAAATACGATATTTTTTTCTAATAGTTTAAAGTAAGATTTCCTTCAAACATTTCTTAACAATAAAGCTACACTAATCACTAAGAACATTCCAAAAGCCACTGGATCTGGATTCTAAATATAAAGGGCTAAAAAAGGGGTTACCACAAAGGGGTTACCACTATGTGAAAGAAAAGTTCTCCATACGTCATCAAATCAGAGTATGTTTTTTCTATGCAGGTCACTGTAAATGTACATTTTTTCCCCCAGCCCAAGCAGGAAGCTTTCCAGAGCGTAAGCGTAAAACCGGGGGGCATCGTTTTGCGGTCATGGGCGAGAAAATCCGTGGCAAAATTGTGATAAATGACGAGCCGCTTCCCTCTCTCGCTTCTTCCCTTTTTGCACGTTTGGTCTGCAAAAAGAAAATCAAACACACGCAGCCCGATGCACACTGCACAGAATCCCCTTACCGAGGGCTTTTCCTTATTTTCCGTATCATTATAATAAATGGATTTTCTTCATACACGATAAATAATCATCATCAATTTTAATGGCGATCGATTTACTGGCCCCACCACAACCGTCCCGAGAACAGCTTCCCGAACAGGACCTTGCCGCTCGCAGCGAGATAGACAACTCTAGCCACGGCATACGATACAAAGGGCCCGTTTCTTTTTTCGATGTTGCGGCTCGACACAGATCGACACAGAGTGATGTGAAGGGCCCCCAGGGTTCACCCTCTCGCAAGCCGGGCAGATTTTTTATGATAATTTACTGTCCTCACATTCTTCCACTGCTCGGTTTGGAGGCCCATTCCGGAGCACTTTCATCCGGTCCATCTATCAGACCGGCAGCGTCAAACGAGAGCTTCGCAGGGCTTCCTTTTTCGACGTGATGGCCATTCTTCTCGGCTGCAAGTAGTTTTCCGCACAAACCCATGAGCGCACGGGCAAGGGTGAAACTTTTCGTCCCGTGGCATCGTTAACTTTGCAAGCCGCGTGCTGTGGTTTGCTCGACGATTGATGAAGTCTTCACTATCAATCAATGCCTCCCGTTTGAGCGGAGAAGCCATGCCGCTTTCAGCTTCAGCGGGTTGCCTGGGTTGTTGCTTCCCTTTTGTGCCCGTTCCCGGAGCCCTTTCGCCCGAAGGTGGCGCTAAAGAGGTGTTGAGTGAAAGAAGCTAAATGATAGGCACTCACTCGGCCAATCGGTGTGCCGGGCCCGGTGGCCCAGGTCAGGGATCCGTTCTTGATCCGGCGAGCCGGCACCCGGTCTTCTGCCGTAGTCATGCTGCAGTTTTCGCTTTCTTTAGCTTGCATACACGGGGCTGGATGGTTAACTGGAAGGTGAAACGATGATCGTGAAGTGTTTTTTTGTTTTGTCTAATTAATAACAGTTGTTGTAGTGTCAATGCTAGAAATTATTAATCTTATCAATGATGGGAAGTACAAGAACATAGATCAAAGGATTCTCGATTCGAATTTTCATCCGGTTAGAGCACTCGTCTGACTCATCACTCCTTATCAAATAAGATAAGGACCGACTTTTTCAAACCACATATGGAAACACTTTATTGGTTTTTTCTATAAAACACAAGCAAAAGTGAAAAAGTAAAGCAAAATAAATACATGTTTTTAGAAAAGTTGTCAGTTTAAACATGGAAAATCTAAGTGAACAAATCGGTTTCCGTTATAAATAAGCTTTGTCTATTTGAGAGGCAAATAAAAATGAGAGGATTATGGTAACTTTGTGAAATGCTACCACATGAAATAGCTAATTTTCACTCCTTGAGGTCATCAAATATTAATTAAATGTAGCTGACTAGTTTTAAAAGCTTTAGAAGCTTTCTTAATCTGTGTTTTGGTTAAGGATGTTTGATTCCTAATCAACAAAATCTTAAAAAAGTAACAAAAAGCTCATTGAAAGCGACAAAAGCTCCGTTGTTTTGTCAAGCTGCTCTATGACATTGAGCACTGTTATCATTTATTTACACTTGCAATAGAGATCGATGTGCTTCAATCAAAGCTAAGCTTTCTTCAAAATAACAATAAAAACTCAAAACACAAACCCCTGCAAAAGTGCATCTATACAGCAGCGGCATCCATTGCAGCATCAAACCACAACAAGTACTTCACAGGAAAAAATAAAAAAGCTGAACCCAAAGCTCAACCGTCTGCTCCCGGTACACTTCGGAAATGAAAACACTTCAAAATAAACACTTAAACTCTACCATCGAGCCAATCGCCAGGCACACCCGGGCGTATTTATTTTAATAAACCGGAAAAACACACACCCACACTTCATACCACAACCCCATTAAAGTGTTCCTCCCCCACAGGCGTCACCCCCAAGGGCAACATTGATCTTTGCCTGTGGCTAAGCGCACCACATTCGCCGCTCCCACCGCCTCAACAGCCCGTGCGCCCGTGCGCGATTCGAGAGCACATTCTGCCCCGTCCTTTAAGTCGCTTCAGAACAATTTCCCAACAAAGCGGGCGGAGTGGTGTGTGTTTGTGAGCGAAACCCTTCGGAGAGACCGTACAAAAGAACGGCAAAGCAGAAAAGGAGTAATGCTGGTGGTTTTTTTTCTCCTCTCCTGCGTTTCTTTTAGCCCGCTCCTTTTTTTTTTTTTTTTGTTCGCCTTTGTCCCGACCACCACCCCCGCAAACCGTTTATCGTTTATTTAGCGAAACCCGAACGATTGGAAAATGGTCCAATTCCCTTCGATCGATTGAACCAACTTTTCGGTGTTTACCCTCTCCGGCCCGGCGAGTGGGTTGCTTGGCCCTTGGCACAATGATGAACCTGCACAATGAGGGTGGGGGGGGCAGGACGGGTGATAACGAAGCAGAACTGGAAAAAGGACAATTTCAAGCACACACACACACACATGGGCAGAAGAGAAGCGGCAGAAGAAAAAACATATAGAAGTGCACCACATACCAATAAATACACACAAAAGGTCCCGAGTGGAACGGAAACGTGTGGAAAGCTCCCGTGCTCCGTGATCTCAAGGAAATATGGCTCACCGGTGGTGGTCCGAGGGAAGATCGTTCTTTCTCTCCCGGGACACGGCTGCCATCTTCCGCTGTTCGGTGGCAAGGGGACACTCTTAACACGTGTACTGCAAAACGACACTTTGCATATATGCAAATGTGCTTTGGTCAGCACAATCGAATACGCAGCCAGCTCGAGATAGATCCCGATGGCACACACACACACCCACACATCTATACCCTCGTGGTGGAAAAATGGTCCACGACACGGCGGCGTGGTTCGTTGACAAACCTCCTCCCCAGGTTCGTGAAGGGTTGTCGTAAAAAAAACCTCCCCAGCAGGCGGATCAATAAAAACCCTCGCTGCTCGAGACCCTCCGGAATGGAACCGGGAGCAT
>KB672813.1:2290224-2307476 GCA_000349145.1 Anopheles dirus | reverse complement strand
AACATCATTATCCATTCTGCTGAATGTGTACGTTTTTTTGTTCACTCCTGCATGCGTGTGTGTGTGTGTGTTTGCGCAGAAAAATGTTTTACTGATTTTTGTCCTCTCTTTCCCCCTCCTCCCACACCTCTTCCCCGCGCCGAGGAGCTGTTACTGTCCACTTTAGCATCGGCAGCGCTGTTTACCGTTCTGTTGATTATGCCCGAGCTCATTGAAATTTCGAACCCCTTTTCAACTGATTCTAAGCATGCCATTTATGCTTCTATTGCTATAGCTTCCCACCCACCTCCTACACACACACAAAGCTGATTCGCCTTGCCCGGTTCGTGGCCGGTTTCGCTCGCTATTCAGTGCAATACGGTGCAATAAAAGCTAACGGTTCGGGCAATATTTACCGAACCGAATGTTGGCTCTGGCCGCCCCGTTGTGTGCGGGAATTAGTGTCCGGTTGTGTGTGCGAGCGAGTTGCATCGAGGCGACGGTGAAGAGATTCGTACTCGAGAGAGCAGTGGCACCGTTAACAAACGCAAATGATATTTACGGTCCGGAGCATCAATGTAACGCGCTTGATATGTTTTAAATAATTACCTCGTGCATGCACTTGCAGAAGGGGAGGGTTTAAGGTGCAGACTGGCTTGGAGCTCGTTGCACATCTTCTGTTACAATATTCGTTTTGCGATTATGCACTTTTCACCTTTGGATGAGGTCTTTCGAATGGGTCTAACAGCCGGAGGCGAATTGAAGGGAAATTCAATTGAAAGACAACTCACGTCAAAGATGGAACAGGAGACAACATCCAGTTTAAGTCTGTCTGGTCCAAGTATTATGAACGAACAAACATTTCATCACATATTTTACTTTGTATAATATGTTTAAATTCAAAATTCATTGATTGTTGCTCAGTTTTTGTTTTTCTAGTTTGATTTATCAGTATTAAGCTTGAATAAATCCTCTTTGTGCATCTAAAGGGGCTTTCCAAAGGATAGTTTTTTTTCGCCTTAACAATTATGCTGCTATTGGATCAGATTTTGAAACAAAATTATCAAAAGCGAAAACTAACAATCCTAAAGAGAGCCTTTGGTTTCCGTCATCCTCTTTAGGGTAAAAAATATCTTCGATATAAGCTTCCCCATCGCCTAAAACACTACACAAGACCAACGCTCACATGCGAGAAACGGCGGGCATCCTTTAAGCTGGCAAATATCCCCAAGCTGCGCGCTGCGGATTCCTCACAATGCACGGTGAAACACAAACGCTGAAAGCTTCAAGCTCCCGCAAAAGCACATGCAAAGGGAGTACGGACGAGGCGCATTAAACCTCCGCGTTGACAAATGCAATGCGGGTTGATCCTTTCCCGGGTGGGTGGGCTTGGTTGGGGGGGGGGGGGACCAGTGATGGACAGTGAATCTCGAGAGCGAGTTTGGCTGTGTAAGAAATTTGTCAGTGCGGATTCCAACGCCCAAACCCGAGCCATCGATGCACCATCGAAGTTTATGGTAGTGCGCGTTCCTGCTCCCACCGCACAGATATCCACCGTATTACAGTGTTGGGACGAGCCGGTCGTTGGCAAGCGCTGAGCGTGGAGAAAGTGCCACAAGAAGTGCCGTCGTCTGCAGGATAAACTCATCAAGCTTAAATCGGGAATTTCGCATCCGCTTGCGACGTTCGGACTTTATGCTACTGGAGAGTGTGCTCTTTTTTGTCTGCTGGCAGCCCTCGTGAAACTTACTCGCACCATGTGCACTTCCGGCCCCATGGTGCATGTGTCTAAAATATGACCGAACGCAAAGAAAATGGTTCTGATTGACTATATAGAATTATTACGAAATATCTCCAAAAAAAACTATTCAGAATAATGTCTCAAATGGATAAACTTACTATTAATAATTATTAAGCTACATTTCCAGCTACATGACCAGGCCATGTCAGCACGACGTGCTCAACCGTGAGCGGGCCAGATAAGAAGAAGCTACATTTCAAACTAAAAGCTACTTTCCATATAGCTCATACACTATGTATGATAATAAACTAACTTAAAATTTGAGAATTAAACCAAGACAATTAGGCTAAAAAAGTGCTTATTTTCAAATTTTTCATCTAAGCAACCATTGACCAGTAAGTGCAGTTTATACTCCTGGGTTGAACTAACGAATCTATCTGAAACAAGTACACTTGCTTGAAGCCTAATTTTTGGAACTAAACACAAAAATTTCTATCAAATTTCTTATGTTCTAGGGTGTAGAATAAAGAACTTCAAAATTGAGCGAATAAATTAACATAAAATTGTATATAAAACTCGAATGTCTGGAGGCATAAAATGCGTGCTCAACTGGTCCCTATTTGCGCCGTTAAACGTAGATATAAAAATAGCACTTTTGACCACGCCGCCCCACACTGTGCCACGTTCCTATTGACGCGCCACCGGTCCGTTGCAATCCTCTGGCATTATCCATCGCTCGAGAAGTTCGTCCCCCCACGAGTGCCGCACTAAACCACGGACCACGGAAAAGAAAACGAAGCCCGGGCGCACACATGAAAGTGGACCGCCCGCTGCTGCCTGGCGTGGCGTGGTTGACGGACGCTGTGGAAAAGTGGGCAATAAAATTCAACCCATTTCCTGCCCGGGTCCGGACCGCTGCGGCCTCCCGACCGGCCACCGCACCGCAGACAAATGACACACCGTTGAGCTGCAAAGCTTTCTACTTTCGCTTAAAGCTTCTGGCCCGTACCACGCCGGGCAGACAACGGTGGGACAAAGCATGAACGAGGAGAAGCAGAAGAAGGAGAGAAAAAAAAAGCCGACGGTATTATGTCCTTCCTGCCGTTTTGCAAACAGCCCGTATGCACCTGCGGAATGCACTGTGGGGGAGGGAGAGGTTGAGCGGGTTGGGTGGGAGGTGTTTTTGTTTCATTTTCCAGAGTGCCTTCGGTACCATCGTTTCCCGAATCGCCGGCCGCACACATTCCATCCAGGAGGGTCAGACAGGGCGCTCGCTGTTTCCGGTCGCTATAGCACTGCCCAGAATGGTGGGAGGGATTACGTGTACCGCACACACACACATACACCCATACGCACACTCGCACCATCCCGCGCCTATCCGTGCCGGAGTGAGCTTCTGTGAGCTTTCACCAAAGCATTAGGGAGGAGTGAAAGCAAAAAACGCCGCAGACTCTCTCTCCCTCTGCGCTCTGGTACGCTTCTTGCGGACGTCATTTGCAGAGAATTCCTTTCGCGAACAGATCACGGTGCACATGGGACATGAGACACACACAAAAAACACTTCAAAGCTACACTTTTCGGAAGTGAAAACGGCCAAATCCTTGCACGGATCGGATTTTCCCGCTGGCTCCCATCGCTGGTTCATCGCATCCTTCCAAAGGACAAAGACAATGCATGTGCGTCTAGTGTGTGTGTGTGTGTGTGTGGTGTGACGGTCTCTTAGCAGGGTGAAAAACAAATTCACACCTAAAAGCACACACTCATCCCATCGCTTCGTTGCACCAGAGCAGCTGAAGAGCTGAAGACGAAAAACCGGAGGTGCTAAGTTATTAGATCGCTTTCGGGTGCACTCCGGACGGAGCGCTGATTTACACCGGCAAAAGTGCCCTTGAGTGAACCGCTGCATTCTTCGCCTTCTTCCAGCACAAATCGAACCCGGGGAGGAAATCTGGCACAAAACACTATCACCCTCGCTTCATCCATAAACATCCGCGCTCGGTTTGGTTTGCCCTGCTTCAAGAATGGCGGAAGGAAGAATTTATCATCCACTCTCGGGCACCTCGCTCTCTCACTCTCTCTCTCTCACGCAGAAAGTGCAGCAAGAAATCTGCCCGAGTGCGATTGAAAACCTCGTTCAAAACCATACGGCTGCAAGCGCTGTGTCCTGTCATTCGAACGGCGGCGGCGGGAGTTTAACGTCTGCTTAGCAGCGACAAACGATCGCTTTCTGGTCCGTCCGTTCCTTTGGCACCTTCCAGAGGCACACTGCACACTGCATGACACTGCTTCGCCAACACTAAGACACAGTGCGAATCTCGGCGTTGGAGTGCGGAATGCATAATGGAAACGTTTTTTTCTTTCTTTCTTTCTTAACCTCCCACCCGTCAGTCCTCTTGCTTGCTCTCCTCAACTGGTTGTTGCTAATGCATGTGCACAATAATAATAAATGAAGTGATACTTGGTTCCGGTTTGCACCGGTTGGAAAGGAAGGGCGGAGTTTGGGAGGCGTAAAAGGGGGGGAGGTCGGCAATGTTTTATTCATGCAACCGTCTTGGATGCAGTCTGCCGCACTGCAAGCCGTTTGCAACGTTTCCATTACGTGCCAAAGCCGTTCGGTTTTGGTTTTGTGTTTCACTCGAACTCTGGTCTTTAAATACCGGGAAGCTCTGCTCGCTAGGGGCGGGAGATTTTAGGCAGATTTTTCGCCTTTTTTGACTAGTTTTTGTTGTAGCTAGTTGTGATGTTGCTTTCTTCTTTCGGCAGCGATAGAGCTGTTTGTTTTTCATTCGATTCGATGTGGTTCATCAGTTTCAGTGCAGAACTAAGCAAGGGAGAATAGGTCAGACATTGAGAAGATAAAGAGTGCTTGAGTATGAATACTTGAAAATTAAAGTCACACTCCTCAATAAAGCAGTGTTTGTTTTATATTCATGAGATTGTAGTGCATTTACTCGTCTTAGGCAATAGCAAGCCGGAATCGAAGAAAGATGGGAAGATCATTTGATGGCACATCTCGAAGATGATCCTAGTCCAATACAAAGTGTTTTAGGATAAAGTCTGTTTTATTCGTCAACAAGTCAAATGTCTACTTAATTCTCAACTAATAATGACTAATAATGTCATAAGCCTAATAATGTCTTTCCGACATTTCAAATGGTTTCTTGGACATAAATTATGTGCGGTTCAAACAAAATCTAAACGATCACTGTCATTAGTCTTATGAATGATTGATAAGGCTGATGATACCTGCTGAAAGGGCGGCTATATTTAGAATTCAAAGAGCAAACGCAGAGCTCTCATTCCGTAAAACTGAAGAAATCCAAGCTCAAGCATTAACAGCCATCAACGGTAGTAAAAAGGTGAACACAAGTTGTTGGTATCAGTTTCACCGACCATTTAATGGACATTAGTTCTTGGTGATGCAATCTAATCTCACCAAATGCGTTCTATCATCCGGTAATCGTTCAAACAAAACGCAGGTTACATCATCTTGGAACGAAATGCGCTTTTCTGTGTATAAAACTAACCTACTATTCAATGAAGAATTCAAGAGCACACCTTCCAACAGCTAACGCCCATTGTCCTCTGGTCCACCCATTTTCCATTGCAGATGGCACGGAGGGCTTTGCGATCCTACCGTTCGCGGCGCTGCTGACGGGCGCCCTTTTCACCATCGGCATTGCGGTCCTGCTGGTCGTCGTGCTCGCCATCCGCCGTAAGCGCGACGGCCACGGGGGCGGGCTGTGCGACGGCAAGGAGAAACATATCGGTAACGTTCGGCACTTGTTGGCCCTCCCCGGTCACGCCACTAAGTACAAAAGCTTCCTTTCCCTTCCCTCCCACGGCCAGGCATGGACATCACCGTGACGACGCCGCTCGAGATGGGCATGGGCCAGCAGAAGTACGTCGTCGCGTACACGCTGAAGCAGGGCGTCGAAAAGCAGCCGGACATACTGAGCGCCCAGAAGACGGGCTCGGCCAGCGTGCAGTCGATAAAGGACATCGGGCAGAAGATGGGCTCGCCGGTCGGTATGCGGGGGGGTGGCGGTATGCAGCCGACCGCCGGCACCACCATCTACGCCACCCCCGGCTATGACCAGCAGAAATCCACCCCTTCCAGTCGCCAGAGTACACTCAAGCGGACGGACGCTTCCGCCAACAGCTACTGCTTGCTACAGCAGCAGCAGCAGCAGCAGCAGCAGCAGCAGCAACAGCAGCAGCTCAGTAGCACCAGCAAGTACCCAGGGGAGCTGGTCGAGTACGAGAAGCCGTACCCGAACTACCAGCACACCCTGCAGTACAACCACAATCCACCGCCGCTCGTCGACCCGTACGCGTACAAGGGTTCGCCGCTCGGGGCGGACGGGACGTCGGCGTACCAGCGCGACCTGCAACCGCCCGCCCCTGAGCCCGGTGTCGCCTCTAATCCCGGCTTCGAGTACCGGAGCGGCAGCCGCAGCAGCAGCGGCAATCTGAAGCAGGCGGCCGCCACGCTGAACGGGCCCGGCATCCCGGGCAATCCCGAGTTCCGGTACTCGGGCTCGGAGTTTGTGACGGACCTGCTCGACTTCAGCAGCGCGCCGTCGCCGTCGTCCGGCTCGACCGTCGGTGCCACGCTGACGAAGACGCGCAACCGTCAGCACATCATCACCGACACACTGCCCGGGCCGGAGAGCTGCGTGTAGAGCGTGACACCACTAATCCACCACCACCCCGTTGGGAGCCGTTGGGTGCTCCAGCGAAACTCTCCACTGCACGGCGTGGATTAAATCCGCGCCCGGGCAACACCGGAGGAACGCCACGAACTCTCGTACAATCAGGGGCCATTTTGTTCGTAAGAATGTCGCAGTTTTTTTGTTGTTGTTTGGGTGGGGAGACTGGGCGCGCGTTCTTTGCGTGACGATATTCTAACGACCCGTTCCAGGACACCTGAGCTGCTGAGCCTGCTAGACTGAGTGGAGCGGTTACCATGGAAACCGTCGCGAGCGGCTTTCATGCCTCTTGCTGCGCGTGAAAAAAAGGTGTCTTTGTGTGCGTGTGAGAGGGGACGATTTCGAATGCCGGCAGTATCTCGACCACTGGTACCCAGTAGCTTCCCGTGCGTACGCTCTGCTTCTCTGTGCTGGAAATGCAAGTGACCATGTGACGTAGGACTTATCTCCCCACCCACGGCAGGATGAGGCGGGAGTATGGTTTAGCAAAGCGAAGAACAATACGACAGTCTTCCATTAAGCAAACGAGACAAAAAAGAAACGCAAATCACACTAGACTCTGGCGGATGGAGATGTAGACGAAAAAAAAACTATAGATCATAGGAGGCCGGATTGACGGAACTGCATCACCCTGAGCAATGTTTTTACCGGTAGAACTTTTGTTATTTTTAAGCGCAAGAAGGGACTGATGGTTTTGTTCGATAGTTTGATGATACGTTTACACGTTAGGAATGTTAATTTTATTGTAAAAACGTTCATGTTTGTACCAACGTGCTCCCAGGATCTATTGTTTTCCGGATACATTAAGAGCTCAGCAAAACCCGCGCATTAGCTCGTACAGACGAACCACTAGCATATTCAACTCCAACGTATATCAACCGATCAAAAATCGTTTAGAGAAAACAAAACCAACACATCAAAATGAACTAACGACCATATCGCGCCCATATCCTACTACTCCTAACGAACGACGACTCTTCCTTGGACCCCCGTTCTCCGAACTCGTATCCGAAAGCTATTGCGGAAGACGTGTGACATTGAGATAAACCACCTGTTAAGAAACGACCTAAGCAAAACGAACAAGAAAACGAAACGCGTGTGGCGTGGAATGTAATTGTATATGTATAAAAGAAACTCGTAGCTAAATCGATGCTTTACGGACCGAAGCCGTATGTCCGCGGTAGCCAATGTGTACATATAGGAGCCCTCTCCCCTCTAGGCGTAAATTGTTCGAAACTCGCAGAAAACAGTCTCCATAGTAACCAGCAGGCTTCCCCTTTTACGTCACCGTTTCTGTTCTCCCGGCGTGTACATATCGTACCGACTTCGGCGCCGCGATCGCGTTCCTCGATCACTCGACAGTATCCCTCCTTGTTGACAGTCCCGTGAAGACCAAAAATCGAGGCGAACGTCACGGCGCAGGACCGTGTTGACCGTGTAAACGTTGCGTAGAGTTAAGCCTCCCCCAAAATGATCGTTAGAGTTCGTTTCACATTGTGTACAGATGAAATGAGAGGCGGGCATTGCAGGACGCGCATGTGCTGAGCTAGGATAAGCGTATGTGTACATAGCTAGGATAAGCGATCAGAGCTCAGATCAGAGCAAGCAGAAGCGGCGGCTGCGGCCTCGATGTTGATGGTGTAGCATATCCGTTTGCGGTTCGTTAAATTTGGAGCCTAACTTAGACAAAATGTGCGATGCGAAGCGATGCAGAGCGAGTGCGCATCAATGCTTCTGAACGAGCAGCGTCCTGTTCCTGTACGGATTGGGGTCCCAATGCAAGCTGCAACCCTGCAAGCAATGTGCGATGTAGTGTGTGTGCGCGCGCGCGCTGTACGATAAAGAGTCAATAAAAAAGTCTAACTAATGGTGTTTTTTTAAACGAGCTGGCCTTACTCTGTTTCTGGGGATAAACAAAAGGGTATAGAGTTGAATATCACATTTGAGTTGATTTATTTTCTTGGAACTTTACACTAAAAAAGTTGTTTTGATGAACCTGTACTACAGGTATACTAGATGTAAGAAGAAGAAGAAGCCAATATTATATAACATTATATTTTATGTTGAACAGTTTCAATAACTCCCAATCATAATGTTATAAATAAAAAATAAGATGGTCACGATCTTGCATCGGCCGGGAATCGAACCCGGGCCGCCCGCGTGGCAGGCGAGCATTCTACCACTGAACCACCGATGCTTGCGTGAGAAGTGACCGTGGGAAACGATTGGACCACGCACAACAATCGTTGATATTGATGATCGCAGACGGTTTCATTTCCGCTTGTTGATGTTACAAGATATATGATGGTTGTGTTTTAAATTCTACTTGAAACATTTCATGCCAGAGGTATCCAAAACAAAATATTTGAACAGTTTCATGAAAAGTGCAAACATTCGTTTTAAATTGTTTCGTAAAGCTTGGTTTGCCTCAGCATCGACAACTTTTAAGTAGAAAGTTTTCTCGATTCGAGAATCGCTTTCAGCTACCGCCAAGTCGCCCTCTGACGGAAAACTGGAAAATGGTGCCCAACAACGCTGGTAAAAGCTCTGCACATGGAAATGGATGGATTTGGAAAATGTTGTACGGTACAGCTTCTCGGAAAACTTTCAATTTAAAAGCACATGCTAGCAATACGGCGCATTCAATGAAAACCGTTACATAAATTGTATAGCAGAAAATACCATGGATCATGGTATGAGGAGGCCCTAACCGGATGGATGAGATGGGCCTTTGTTTGCCCGTGAAAGTTCGAACTAATTAACAAGTTATGTAAATTAGTTTTGAGTTTATGTAAAGTTTTGCTAACTACAATATGTTTTGTATCAGGTACGGTGAAAGAGGGGTGGCAGGATGGTCACTGACACTTGCTTCTCGAGGTCCTTTTTAGAACAAGAAAAATAGTTTTCCCGATATGGTTCCTGTAAGGTTACGAAAACATTCCGAAATAATAGATTATCATAATGAATATAATTGTACAATAATTGTATAACAGTAATAAATTATTTATATGATAGCAAGTAGACCAAAAAGTCCCTTTTCATTGCTTTCACAATATCATTATGAACGCAATCGTACCAACAGTCCCTCTTTCGATCAAACAACTAACGCGTCAAGCATTTCTATTCAACTATTAGTACATTGCTTAATGCATCTGTTCAGTAAAAAAAAAAGGTTTTTTAATCCCATTTTTTTTTTGTTTATTTTCCATCAACTCGTCAATCCTTCTCAGGATAACTAACCGTAATTCATTCCATCAAGCGCTAATGGACGAATGAACACAAAAGTTCATCTCTCCATAAACAGCCGCCATTAGGCACCGAAAGGAGAAAATGAACGCACTCTCAATCGGCGCCGAGCACTAGACGTACTGAAGAGCACTAACCTTCCAGTGTTTCCCCTCCTGGAATGTTGCGACAAGGACAACGAATTCTCCTCCACGAACGCACAGAGGATGTGTTGCGCGCAACAACTCCACGCGAATGACGAAAACCGATGGGGAAATGATGACGGTTCTGTCGCGCGAGAAGAAAAATCGGGTTCCGTCACGGCGCTCCTGGGTGCGAGCAAGAGGGCGAGCAAATAAAACCAACCAAAGACGCCCCGTGCATCAAGTACGCTGATAAGGCGCACACAGTGGGAGCGCAGTGAAGCAGCCGTCTGTCATTTTATTATTCGGTAACGTATTTTGAATCATTCACCATGAGAAGGCAGATCAAAACACCAATTAAAAATTAACATGCACCGTACAAAGTATGACTGATTCTCCCCCTCCAGCAGCAATCGGTCCCGACCAAGCCAACTGCCTGCCCGTCAGTGCCTCCTTCGATGGAGCGCAAATTGATGAAAATGATCGATGGCAGCGTGTTTAAAATTCGCCATAAAACTATCGTTGCATTAATAAGTTATTTCCGCAACTGTGGTGGGAGGCCCAACCAACAAAAAGGACACTGTCACAAAAAGGGAACTGGGTGGGGAAAGTAGAACAAACAGGTAAAACACACATATCCGCGATGGTACATGCTGTTTGCGATGCAACAAAGAGAGAGAGAGACAGAGAAAAAAACGACGAAATATTCAGCCGGTTAGCGGCAGCAGAAAACGAACACAATGTCTACAGCATGTTTTCGTCCTGTTCGACTAGGAATACGTTCTGTATGCAAAATAAACAAAA
The DNA here is from genome assembly GCA_000349145.1 of Anopheles dirus. Taxonomy (NCBI): domain Eukaryota; kingdom Metazoa; phylum Arthropoda; class Insecta; order Diptera; family Culicidae; genus Anopheles; species Anopheles dirus. Next base: position 2,296,872 of record KB672813.1, on the reverse strand, counting down.
AAAAACACACACACATTCAACCGTGCCGGGTCGGCCGGGTGCAATCCGTACGGTCCCTGGCGCAAGGACGCATATCCCTGGCACATCCTCCGTGCTTCCAAGCCGAACCGAGCACTCCGGGCAAACGGAAGCAAAAAAGAACCACGAACTACCCCCCCCCCCCCCTTCCTTCTCACCGTCGGGAAATGTGTGTGTGTGTGAGCGTGTGAAAGAGCGAAGAGTGGCTCGGAGACGGCCACGGCAAAGTCTAAATCTCGACCGTGTGCATCCGCTGTGCTGCGTTTTTGTGCCACGTGCTCCCGCCGTTGAACTTGAGACACGCGATCGGCTGCAGTGTATGGGTGTGTGGCGAATTTCGTCGGCGTCCACCGCCAGTTAGACAAATAACTCGTACGCCGGGGGGACATTCGGGCACATCCTGGCCCCACACCCACCCCATTGTTCCGGAGAGGAGGCCGGATTTGAATGCAAATTTGAGCGCATTCGTATCGGTTGCTGCAGCAGCACACGGTTTTCCACCTTGCAAGACCGGGCCCGGTGTCGTCGTGACGTTCTATTGTTTGTGCTTTGATTACGCGGCAGGTGTGACCGTGTGTGTTTGTGTGTGTGTGTTCCGGGGGGTCAGGTTAAGGCAAACAAAACCAACATGCAACATGCGGTAAAAGTTTACCTGCTTCCGTATTTCCCGAAACGAAATGGGGGGATGAGGTGACCGGCCAGTCTTCCGAGCGCAGTGGTTCCGGTTCCCGGTTGCGGTGGGGTGTTCGAATCCGTCCCGGGTTAATCCATCCTGAAAATTGGTTATCGGAGTGGATGCTGGCGAGTACGAACGATGCTTTGATATGAAGCATATTTACTGGTTCGGAGCTTCGGAGCACTGGAGTGGAGCAGTGTCTGTGGATCGTTTGTTTAAGGATGCTCGTGAATTTCCTCAATCTGAGTGGCAACAAATGGGAACTCGTTTGTGGGGAACAATGTACACGGGGTGGTGAAAAATGGAACAGCTGCAATCGTTTTGTAATTCGTCTCTAGTCGACCGGTTATGCGGTAAAGGTTTAAATGAAAACAAACATGTGATTGCAGCCTGAACTAGAGTGATTGTATCTGTTTTCTACAACAGGAATAAGGGGTTTGAATTTTTCTAAATGATGTTGAAATGATAGCGGAAAGTAATTGGAAGCATATAAGGGTAGAAATTCGCAGTCTGCAAACAACATAAATTGAACATTAATTAAATGATTGATGATGTAAAATGTTTTTTTCATTAATTTTAATGATGTCATTTGGACCATCAAGTAAGCCATTTGTTGACGTTTAAAACGCCACTTCCATGTAAAATCTTCCCAGTTTTAGGCAGCCTTTAAAATGAGAAGAAAAAAAAACAGAAAATCGAAAAGCATTCAACAAGGTGTAGAACACTTGATTCTTTCAGATATTTTCAGAGATGTGATTGTAGAAATGTTTGTAAAACTTTGTTAGCTCGTCGTAATAACTCGAAAATATATAAATAATGTGAAAATATATAAATAAATATATAAATAATTATTATTACGTAAATAATAAAAATAGATAATTATACAAATAATGATTCAATCTACTATAAAAAAGATTTCAGAACAATTGAAAACGAACGATCATTGATCAATTCAAACCCATAGGATCGTTAATAGGAAGTCATGGGAAGTCATCGATATAAACGCACCCGAAGGTGTCACTGTATGTACTCAACAGACCATAAAACGCTACCCTGTATGTATCATGCGAACAAGCATTCCAACTGACAGCTCTAAGCGCTCGCCATATTAATCTTTTCCGATATGATTTACTTCCCACGTGCGCAGTACTTACGGTTGATCGTTGATCGTTTAAATTACCACGATTTATTTCCGGGTTTACTTCACGGACGCATCGATCATGCTCACGTCTTGAATTAGGCACCGGGGCAAACAAAAAAAAACCGGAACCGGAAACTCCAACCCAATGATAGCGAGCCAGTGCACCACCGTCCCATCTCCCCAACAACTTAACTGTGGGGCACTGCATTAGAAGGGCCGTGCAAGGGTGATAAAGATGCGCTTCAATTATACTACTTTTCCAACTGTCCGAGTCCGATCCGAGTGGGCAGCGGGAGATTTATGGGCAGCGTTTGCTTTTTCCAGTGTTTTTTTGTTTTCTTCTTCTCTCGCTTTCTTCCTCTGTGTCGACTCGACGACATTCCGTGTGCAAACAAGGCCGGCACCGGATGCGACTTCCCGCGCGACGCCACGTAAATGATGCCGTTTGGAAAGAGGAACCGGTCTCTTCCGTTTCGTCTGGCATGAGCAAATCCATCGCCTACTGCGGTCGCTTCAGTTTACTTCGCGTGGTGTATGTGTATGTGTGAGAGTGTGTGTGTGTGCAATGGAAAGGATTATACGAGGAGAAAGGAGCAAAAAAACAATAAGAACCATGAAAAGCACATGGAAGTAAAATCAAAAGACTATAATTGGAAAAGTTTCGCAATAAAAGAATTGTGGAGAAAAATGTTTAGATCCACAAACAGGCGAGTGTAAGCGAGAGAGAGAGACCTCCTCATGTGCAACAAAAAACCAACCCAACACATGCATGCATGGGAACGCGTGCGAAACGGAAGCGAACGAGAAGCGAACGACATGACGAATTCGGCATGACACGGCACAGGTACCGGATAACGGAATTGCGTACGGTTCGTAATGGCTTCTGTCAAAATTCGATTGTGCGCTTCACATCGAAAGAGACAGTCCGTCCGATTCCGTCAAGTTTCCGGAGGTGGGGGGGGGGTGGCGCAAGCAATTAAACTTTACACCGAAAACGAATTTAATATCACAGCTGGAATGATGAATGGAATGCAAGGTGCCCGCAAAACTGCACGCACACTGGACACTGGACGCTGCTTTAATTGCAGTCGCTTTCAGACGCTTTTCACAGTGAACGAAGGCCATCCGACCGTGTGGGGGTTGTTTCGGAATTAGATGCCTGTTTTTGGATGCTGATACAAATGTTATGGTCACACTTATCTATTTCCCATCTTTTCCTACTTAGGTGTTTTCTATTTTTGACACGAATCGGAACTCAAAATAATACAGAAAAAGTCATATCTTTTAGATTTCTGCTAGACATGTTCTTCACGGTCCTTCAAATGCTATCATATTCTTATGATTGATTTTTACCGTCTCGTTCAAATCAACATCATCAAGAGATTAGATCGGCGGTGGCCTAACGAATATGAAAATATCCTAACTAACATCGCAAGTTCTGCCTAGACCGTAATTACTCAATTTGAGAGCAGAAGATGTCGCTGAAGAAGCTGTAGATAAACAAAGTTTTTGCCCAATTTAGAGTTTTCAGGGTATCGCTACGCAATATCCACACGTTGTTTTATAACCAAATTCTGTTGTTTTTTCTTGTATGCCGAACATTTTGTTTGCTGGCATAGCTTATATCTATTTGAAAAAATCCCATAACTTGCCTAATATAAAATGTTAATTTGTGTTAAAAAAATACTTCAATATAATTGGCCTGTCATAACTGCTTCTCATACCGAAAAAATCATCTCGCTCAAGTCCACTGTGCCATGGCAGGTAGCGCACATCCGATGTTTGGAGCTGTGAATTCTTTCAAATATGAAAATTGAACACTCATATGCATCCCATCTGGTCCTTCCACCTCTTGAGCACCAACGAAAGAAGTCGACAGAACACGACTAAACGTATTCCGGCACCAGTTATCGTACCAGTTGGAAAGTTCTTCACCAGCACTATTACTTCCAACCGAGCAGAGAGAGAGAGTGAGTTGTCGGAGGCACGCTGCCGTGTCCTTAACCTGCCCGGTTATGAACAGCTGGCTCCGTCCGTCGCTTCGGAAATCGGATCCATCGTTCGGTGCTGATCATTCGAATATCGTGTAAAATTCCACATTCTCGTTTTTTTTTTTAATTCCTCCACCCTTTCGAGAAGGACCTTAGCCAGAACGACACATACGCACCGAACTTTTGCCGCACCGTCGGAGTTGAGGTGGAAAATCGGAGCGAGGGTTTCTGCTAATCGCCACACCGGGCTTCGACGCTCGGCAGCCACACACCAGTGCTCGGTAAAATATGCAAAACTTTGTCAAACCCATGTCAGCAGCAACGGCGACGAAACGCACGATAATGCCAAGCGAGCTGGCGCAGAACGCACGAACTGCAACTGCAATCACATATTCACGGGGGACCGTAGTTATAAAAGGCAGCGAGCGAGGACAGAAGCAAAAAAAACAGCACGAGTAGGTATGTCAGTCGAACCGAAAGTCAACAATTCCGGCCCTCCCCGGGAATGATGATGACGGCGACGACGACGACGATGGCGTAAGGTACCGCAAATATGTTGACACCGGCGGTGGCTGACACACAGCAAAGGGCAAACTTTTGCTCGCCTCGTGTGCGTACGCCGTGCCCGTGCAGGTATGTTTTCCGGGGAACAATGCACGCTACTGTCACGAATGCGGAACACAAGTCGGCCTGCCACCGCCCGATAAAGCTTTTAAATTGAAAGCTTCAATTTCGGGAAGTAGAAAGATGGCAATCGTTTTTGAAGTTATCATTCCCATAAGTCATACCGCACCGTTTTTGGTCATTTGTGAATATTTTTCCTATCAGTTGGAAAGTTTTCCCACATGGTGAAGTCATGTCTTCCTCGGAAGTAATTATTACTTAAAGCCGCACTTTACTTCATTCGTGTTAGATGCATCTCTTGGAATGTGTTTCAACACTACCCTTAAAGAGGATGGTTGAAGGTAGAAGCGCATGTTTCAGCTAAGTAATAAGTTTCAACAGCATTCCGCTTAAACGTCGAAGCCAAATACTGACGGGTGACCGGAATGAATGCACATTGTTTTGATGGTTCCGTTCAAATTCAGAGTAATCAAGGGATGTACATTTCCGGATTCACTGTAAACTCGCTCGCAGTTTCCATACCATTCTGTGAATTACAACTCAATTGGCCCATGTTTGATACTTCAACTCGCTGGGTGGTTTATGTGTGGTAATTTATTTGATTCACTTGCTTACGAAATTGTCAACAAAATTGTAATTAAAATGGCATCAAATTATGCCCCCCAGTATCCAGTAGTAAGGGCTTTTAATAGCGCCAATCAAAAGCTAGGGAATTTGCAAAGCGAACTACTTCCAATTATGTATGAGCAGAGATGGAATGCTGCCGTGTCGAATAGAGCGCATGCTGGAGATGGTTTCATATATTAAAACTACCATGAATATAATATGCGTGAAAGCTTATAAATGTGTCATATTGTGCTTCGTTTCCATATACATAATTTCATCACCACCCAAGAATGTTAATTGGAAACTTCTTTCCATAAACAAGGTTAGTACCAAGCTCGGTTTAACTCGAAAAAGCAACGAAACTCGTAGCTAATTCTACCGAAAAATTGAAGTATTGCATGGAAGTGAGTATGCAAGCAACCACTACACTCAGTTTCAGTTGCTCCTCTCAAAACCTCACCATTCGATCAATGTTCCCATTTTGTGTTTGATTTAGAACACGGACCAATAGAGCACAAAGCCTCCACCCTCAAACGAACCCGAATCACAAAGGAATCCCTTACCGGTGCATAGTTTCGTGCGACCAAATGCGCGGGCCGGTGTGGGCGCTCTAATCAAATGGCGGTTCGATGCGTGTCGTCCCGGTTTTAATACGAATTCCAGCCGAGGAATGCGTCGTGCGGCAGACGCTTAATTTCCGTTTGAGGTTGACGAATTCCGCCACTCGCTCGCACACACGTCTTTGTCACGTCGGCTCGCCGCGCAACTCGCGCAACAATACGCGTCTGCTGGTCGCTTGATCGAACCCAATCGAAGGCAGTGGCAGTGGACCCCAAACGCGACCCCTTTCCGGCAGTAGAATGTAGCGACCGCCACCAGGCGCGTGCTAGAGCGATCCCTTCATTAGCCACTGGGCTTGAGATTGCAACAATTAATTTCACATTAATGGCCGATATTAAACCGACCGACCCTTTTGTGCAGTGGCGCCGCGTTTCCTGCAAGACGCGCACTTAACCTTCGGGCCGGCCCGCGCTGGTGCGATAATTTAGCGCCGTTTAACACCCCCGGCTCACTGGAAGCGGCCCACTGCAGCGTTCCGGCGCTTTTCGGGAAGCTTTTCACATCACCGGCTCCGGTAGTGAATCACGCGTTCACGCCGCTGCCACCTTCAATGCTAATTTATTTATGACCGGGTGGGCCGTGGCAAGGCGCGGGGCCACCGCCCCGTCCACCACACGCACACGCGGTGCCCCGGTGCCAAAGAAAGTGCGATGCTGTTTCATAAGTTTGATTGCAGCTGTTTCTGTGGTGCTTTTTCGTGCCTTTTTTTCGTGCCCAGAGTCGGTTCTTTGTTCGTGCTTTCACACCTTTCCGTGCGCGCTGTTGGCATTGTTGGCGTTCCCGTTTCGCAGCGTGGAAAGCGCATTAAGGACCGGTTGGAACGTGTGGTAATTAATTTCAATTAAATCCTCCCGTTGGGTTGAATGCAGTTTTCAAACCACCTGCAAAACGATTTGCCTGAACTACTGCATCTTGCAAATGCCATGCTGTAAGCTGTGTTTTAGGATAGTTTTGTTTGCAGTGTGCACTTT